>JZKD02S1179085.1:91582-117069 GCA_000966675.3 Picea glauca | reverse complement strand
TTTTTCCCGATTACGAGTTTGAGCCTCATTTGCATGATTCCTTTTCGCTCTTGACCTCACCCTCAGGACTCCCAAAAGATATAATGGGTCTTCTTTTAAGCCATTTTCAGACCCTCTAAACATGAAAAGATTGTTGAGTGATCTTGTGGCCTTTCATGCTCATTAAACTGAAATTTGAAGTCACGTCTGTCCAGCGGTAATTTACCCCTTTTTCGGTCCGGACGGTCAACTATACGAACAAAGGTATACTCTATGGAACTTTAGTTCTTTAGAAGAGTACTCTCAGGTATCATTTTAACCCTTTTTTGGGCTTGAGGGACTAAATTTATGAAAAAGGAACCCCCACGGAGTCCATAGTTAAGCTCTTTTCAGACTCCCTAAAATTGAAAAGATCGTCAAGTGACCTTATTCTTTCACACTCATTAAACTGGTCCAGAAGAAAATTCCTGATGAAGTCCATAGTTAAGCTTTTTTCAGACTCCTTAAAAATGAAAAAATGGTCGAGTCATATTGTCCTTATCACACTCATTAAAATGGTTTTGAATAGACGTCTTGTCAGTGCTAGTTTACCCCTTTTTCGAACCGACTAGACTATCTTCGAAAAAGGTACCCTAATGGAGTCTCCTTTTATGTTTTTTTAGACTCTCTAAATATGAAAAACCACTGAGCTTACCTTCTCTGGGCTCATTAAACTTACATTGAAGGACGTTACCATTGTGTGTTTTGTTAAATGCGTTTCCATACCTTATACGCCAACCTTGTAGCACTTTCTTCTGCGTCTTAACACCCTTGGCCCCCGGAGGATTTTTCCTGAGTATCGTTATTCTGAACATCAGTATTGTCCTTTCTCCTTGAACTCATATGTTTGTAGTACTCATTCCTCCATTGTAACGTAACATTCCTTTATTCTTTTTTCCAAAATCATTAAAAAGGATAAAAAAATCAAATATACCCCAAAAAGAGGAAGCGAAAAGTATTTTCTTTATTGGCAGCATAATGAGTCTCCCTTGGATAAAGCACATCGATCCATTTTTTCGTCAAATTATGGGATGTAATATGACCTTAGGAAGTTTTTCTCGCTACATAGGGTTGTTTCCTCCTCCGTTTGGTTATTCTTCCAAACATATGGAGAGTTTGCGTTGTCTCCTACTTCGTAAACTTATGATTAATGTCATGTTGCCTAAGTCTCATCATTTGTCGTGTTGTTTTCCAAGGGAAGTTTCTATCAAGCCTGAGTCGGCCCCTCTGCAGTTTATCTCTTTTCCTCATGCCTGGCCATCCTGAATGTTCAATCAAGTCTTTGTTTGAAATCGATGAAGCCTTCAGTCTAATCATTAAGATTCTCTAGTCCATGACCGACGAGCCGTCGAAGACCTCTGGGTAGTGACATCGTACACTCATATTACACTCCTACCTTGAGTTTTGATGATTTTGAAGTTGCTGCTCGAGCTCTGAAGACCTCATCTCCAGCCATCAGGCCATATCAGCTTCTAGAAGATAGATACTCTATATGTATATCTTTTGATTTCGAGATGTAGCTTCGTTGTGTATTATTCGCGTCTACACTTTATATAGTTATTTGACATGGATCTATAGTGTATTTGATTGGTAGCCATGATTCTATTTTATCCTGAGCATGGGTATGCCTGCCTTCGTGAGACATTTTTTATATTGTAGATGATGCCTCCCGGTTCCTGGTCCCTGGGCTCACTTGTTTGGCACATCAGTAAATTTTGGTAATGTATTTCGGCCATCAGATGCTCTTCTGACCTCACACATTAGGGGGCATCTGTTACAACCCTAATTTTCACCACACATGCTTACCTGGCATCAGGCCATCTCAGATCCCTTCTTTGCCAAATCACTGTTGAACAACTCTTTAAAAAACCTCTTTTATAAGGGCCCATGCGCCCTACTCCATTACTGCACGCATGTACACACTAGCTAACCTAAAACAACTCGCGTGTACCTACAAAAGCACGAAAAAAGGAAAGTTTCCAACGGAACACACAGCTTTGGGTGAGTTAACTGAATATTTCAGCCATGCATGGCCGAGGGTTCGTCCAAATACCTAGCTTCTTCTAGCCTATAAAAGAAGGGTTAGGGGTCCTATTTGGAAGAGGAGAATAAGAGTAAAGAAACTCTACCCAATTGCACATTTCCATTGTCCCAACCCTTTAGCCATCCTTGTGCAAAGAGAGATACAAAGCAAAGAAGTTGGAGGACATTTGAAGAGGAGCCCAGGATCAGGTTCATGGAGTAGTGGTCGATCTCGACATTGTAAGTTGATTCATTAAAGTTAATAATAAAGAAAAAAAATTCCCGTCCCACTATATGAGTTCTTCATAGTTTAGTGAATATATGTTTGAATCTCTAACCCTTTAATCTGTAGAATAAATGCATGTAGAGTTTGTTGCTTGTTTTGTACATAGTTCAGTCTTGGGAGGATAGCTACTAGCAAGTGATCAAGCGTGAAGAAGGATCGACATTGAACATCTGGAACAAGGTATGTTCGTTTAACCATGTATATGCTTAAAATAAATGGGGATTAGGTCTGGGATGATGGTAGAAAGTAGGATTATTTCGGTCTTATCTGCATGCATAATATAACCCTAAGTGCTAGTCCGTAGGGGGATTTCCCACCACAACAGTGAAGTCAAGAAATCAAGGGATCCAACCTATGTTGAGGTTAAGTAATTGTTTGTCATTAAAGGAGGTTTTAATCTAAACTTCTTTTTCATGGTTTTACTCAATGAATTCATCATTCCTTTAATTCCTTTGCTAATTCAAATTATAGAAAGTATTTCTTACCTTCTTTCCTTATTATTATTTTGAATATTTTGGTCTCATGGATTTATGGGGCACACTTAAAAAATTTACCATAAGTTTAAAAAGGGGTCTCTATTAAAGGTTCAAATGATCATAAGTTTCCTTCTAGGTGTTGACTTGCAAACTATTGGCACTAGCCTAGGGGTTATAGTGGAAACTATCTAGATTTGAACATAGGCCTCGCCTAGGTAATCCTGGTCAGTTACTAATTCCTCTAGATCTAAAAAAGGTTCAAATGATCATATATAAAAAGTAGGGAGGATACACGATTACATAAAATCGCTCAATTTGACTTTTCATCTCGATAAAACAAATGTCAAGAGTTTGATCGTTATGTTTGAAAACCACTTGATCATCAAATTGGGCATGATCCATTGATTGATCCCTTCACAAAAAAAATTATACATGTCCAATATTATCTCGATATTATAATCAGGTTCACTTTTCGAATCAAAACCCTTTAAATTGTTGATTGTATGAGAAGTCCTCAACACAATTGTGTCAAGAGGGATTGATTGTGGTGGATTGATAGTTTCAAGGTGGATTGATTTGTTTCTACCATTGATTCAATTTTATTTTCAAGGTGGATTAAATGATAGTTTCATCACCCACACATAACCTATTGTCTCATACCATCAATAGAGGAGCATAGCCTTGGGGTAGAGGAGCTACATGATTTGTATCCATTTCATATCCCATACCACAATGGCAATGTGCTCAATATGCTTTATATTATTAGTCCTTCCCCATATATTCAACACATAGTATAGAGCCCCCAGACTTGGGTTGGATTTCATTTAATCTCGGATTGGATTGATCATGAGTATGAATGTGTGAAAATGAATTGGTTGAATCACTTTTTAAAGAAGATCAAAATTCTTTTGGATTGCAGGTGAAATAATCATATTCATGATTTTGGGCATATTTTGATGTCTCATTTTATAAATCTTGTTGCAAAGTATTTCAATTCTTCATCGTGCTTAAACACAAATCATCTTGTACTTAGTTAATGTCATTACCATGTGTTATTTGATTACCTTGGAGATGATTACCATATATTAACTATACAATAATTGTTTTTTTGTGTAAGATTGGTAATAACATCTAGGACTCATGATCACTAGGTATAGTAATGTTGCAATCTTGTAAAGCATGTATGCATGTCAAAGTGTTATTTTCACTAAAGGACATAATGAATATTTTGTCATATGAAGCTTGATTAATGTATTTTTGTATATAGAAGCCGAGAAGATGAAGCATTACTAAAAATAATAAATATAATGATTGTAGGAGAAGATGAAGTATTACTAACAAGAATAAATCTAATGAGAGTAGGAGATAGGGCCCAAACCATATTGATTGCAAGAATTCCAAGCTAGAAAGGAAGAGGATGAGAATAATAGAACTCAAGCATAGAAATCACTATAGAGAGTTTATATGTACAACAACAAATCCAATGTTAAATAAATTTGTGCTTATCACTGGTTAACAATATGGAAATTAGCTTTTATTATAAATCTTCAATTTTTTGAGAAAAAAAATTATGATTGTGAATATTTGTCTCCAAAATTTATGTGAAAAKTCATAGGAGAAAAATGACAAATTTTGGAAATAAAATCCTCATGGGAAATCAAAGATAATGTACTATTAAATTCAAATAAAKTCCTTTCAAGGAAAAGGGTAGATTGGGAAAGGAAGTTGAAGAGTCTAGAAGGGTAATTCAAAGGGAAAAAAAGAGTTTGAAGGCCAAGATCCACCAACCTATTTCACAAATAGGGCTTCTATGCCAAAACAATATTAGCTTTTTGCTTGACATTGTAATATTTCTTCCTATTAATTGAGATGGCATTGTTGACCCAATTTTGCATGAGATTTCAAGTGTTGTTGTGAGATAGACTTTTCTTATTTCTCATGGTGCTCTAGAAGGTTGTGGGAATGGATAATTTTTTTTTTAGACTCCTCTTACGTTTGCTATTTGTTCTTGATTTATATTGCTTTCATTTTGCAAACATAGTTATGCAGTTTGTCACTTGCAATATTGATTGTAGGCTCTCCTTAGCTTACCACTAGCGATTTAAATTTTATGCAATATTAAATCTATGAACTTATTCTTGGTTATTTTTTGCATTCACTTCTACTACTTCCATGTTTTTCTTGTTTTATTAGATTAGTCTAGACACTTCCATCTTGCATTAGCATTCTACATCCTATATTTATATTCATAAAACCAACAATGGTAGTTGTGTTGGGTATATGTTATTTATTTGCATGGCTAGACCGAGTGTCCATGTTGCACTAGGTGTGTGGGGGTCATAGAGGGGTGAGAGCCCCTTTTCAAGAGGGTTCAAGGGCAGTGCCCCTGAATTATTTTTTGGTATTTTTTACATATGTTTTTAGCAATTTTTCGGCACATGGTTTTCGTTGATGGCTTTCTAATTCTGATTAAGGAATTATGCTTGTTGACTAGTCTGGGTGAATGGATTAAGGGTTTTGGATGTCATGGGATCCTATATATATTATATTGTAAGAAATGAATATATATGATTAATATAATATTAGAGGTACAACTCTAAACATGTTGTTGGTTTTTCCAGTTTGGGTTTCCAGGGTAAAATATTTGTGTGTGTGTGTGCACGCCATTGTATATTTTTTTTTTTATTAAGAATATATTTGTAGTAATTTATTGTATAAGGTTAAAATCTAAATTTGGTATCAAAGTTGTTATTGGATTCAAGGGGATGCCTTTGTGGCTAAGGATTTGCTTTCGGGTCTGTAATAAACCTTGTTATAGTGGAATTTTTACGGTATCAATTCTTCGGGTGAAAAGAAATGGTGAGCAGTCAAAAAATAGAGTTAAAAAAAATTAATGGGAATTTTTTTTAGCTTTGGAAGCTCAATATGGAAGATTCATTGGTGGAAAAATATCAGTGGATCGTTGTGGATCTAGGTACTTCACCTTCAAGAACGTTAATATAATTCATTGGGTAATGTTGGATTGAAAGGAAAATAACACAATCTAGTTGTGTCTCTCAGATTCATTATTATTGAATGTTTCAGGGGAAGGTACCGCCAAGGCATTATGGGATAAGTTAGGGGATTTGTATTAGTCAAAATACCTGGTAAACAAATTGTTCCTGCGAAAGAATATGTACAACCTGAAGATGAAAGATAGAGACTTGGTGACAGAGCATCTAAATTCCTTCAACATTGATGTGGTAAGTCAACTATTATCTATTGATATTAAGATTTATGGTGAAGATAAATGTATTAGTTTATTGTGCTCTTTACCAAAATTGTGGGATATTTTGTTTTGGCCATAGGTAGTAATACGACTACATTAAGTTTCAATGATGTGGTCTCATCCTTGTTGTTTGAAGAGATGAGGCAAAAGAACATGGAAGGAAAAAGCATAGATGCCTTATCTTCAAGAGGACGCTCCCATGAAAGAAATAGATCTAAGTCCTCAAGTGGGAGATCTAAATCTAATGAAAAATCTAAATAACCTAGAAAATATGTAAAGGTATGATAGAGATGTGGAAAACAAGGGCACTACATGAAGCAGTGTAGATCCAAAAGTGTTGAGAGAGAGAAGGGATTTGATGATGCTCCTTCTACATAAGAAAAAATCTTTGCAGATGAAGGAGGTGATGTGTACTTGGCTTCTTCAATCACACGTGTAGATCATGAGGCATGGTCGGTTGACTCAGGTGCATCCTCTTATATGACTCCTCAGAAGGAGTGGTTTTTCAAATATGAAAGGTATGATGGAGGTGATGTTTTCCTAGGTGATGACTCAATAACCAAAATCATAGGACATGAAAAATTCAAGTTGATTCTTATGGATGGAAGGATTAGAACAATCCCTGGTGTTTTGAACATCCCAGTATTGGCCATAAATTTGATTTATATAAGAAAAATGGATGATGTAGGGGTAAAAATAGTGTTTGAGAAAGAAACTCGGAGGATGGTTCGAGGGGAAAAGGTGTTTTCGAAGTCATTTTAGTTTGGAACTTAGTATAAGATGCAATGAAGCACTATTAGTAATGGGTGCAACAGTTCTGTTGTTCCTGATATTGGAGATGAAGAATAAAGACTGCTATAGTCTCTCAAGAAAAGACTATGTTGTGGCATCAAATACTGAGGCATATCGGAGAGAAGGACCTTTGAGTACTACAAGGTAAAGGTATGGTTGAAGGTATGTCTAAATTCTCTCTGGATTTTGATTTCTTTGAAAATTGTGTATATGGGAAGCATAATCGAGTAAGATTACCCTCTAGTGCAATGAGGGCAGAGGGAATTTTACAGTTGGTGCAAAATGATGTGTTTGGACCTGTGTTTATTCCATCACTTGGAAAATAGGTGTATGATGTCTCATTTATAGATTAATTCTCAAGGAATACATGGATTTATTTCCTCAATAAGAAATTTGAAGTCTTTGACATCTTTAAATAGTTTAAGGATCTTGTGGAGAATCAAACAAAGAAAATAATTAAGGTGATGAGGACGGATAATGGTCAATAATTATACAGAAATGAATTCGAAGAATTATGTAAGAAGTGTAGTATATCAAGGTAGAATATTAATCCATATACACCTTAGCAAAATGGATTTCCAGAAAGAATGAAAAAGACGTTGATGGAAAAAGCAAGGTGCATGCTTAGTGGTGTCAGGTTAGGACATGAATTTTGGGTAGAGGTTGTGGGTACTGCATGTTACCTGGTCAATCAATCACCCTCATCAATGTTGGATGACAATACTCCACATAAGGTATGGAATGGTAAGAAACCCTCTCTAATACATATTGGGGTATTTTCCTGTGATGCATATGTTCACATTCCAAAGGAAAATAGCATTAAGCTAGATAAAAAGGTTGAAAAGTGTACCTTTATTGGGTATAAAGATGGTATGAAAGGTTATAAGCTTTGGAACCTAGAAACTGAGAAGGTAGTGTATTGTCGAGATGTGGTATTTAGATAAATGAAAGATGTGGTCAAACAGGAAGTCCTACCAAGGAAGGAAGAACCAGAGAAAATAGAGTTTGAGTTGAAGTATAATGAATTAGACTCTACAGAAGAACAAGAATTAAAAGAAGAATATCCTCATACTTCAGTATTGAGGAGATTAGTTTGGGAAAGAAGGAAACCAAAAAGGTATACTCCACCTGATTTTTGTTCAAATTTTTATTTGTTTATTATTGAAGATGATCCTAGAACTATTAGGGAGGCAGTGGATTTAGAGGATGGAAAACTCTAGGAAAATGTCATGGTTGAAGAAATGGAAGCCTTGGAAAAGAATGAGGCTTGGGATCTAGTGGAGTTTCCAACTGGAATAAATCCCATTGGTAGAAAATGGATATTTAAGAAGAAGTTGATTGCAAAAGGAAAAGTGGAGAAATGCAAAGCTCGGTTAGTAGCAAAATATTATTCCCTTGTAGAGGGAATTGACTTTGGTGATATTTTTTTCTATTGTTTCCAAGTTAACTTCAATTAGATTTATTTTACTTGTTTCTTTTGCTTTTGATTTTGAAGTAGAACAAATGGATGTAAAGACAACATTCCTACATGGGGATCTAGAAGAATAAATCTACATGAAGCAACCAAAAGGATTTTTTGTGAAGGGAAATAAAGAGATAGTATGCAATATAAAAAAATCCATGTATGGGTTAAAGAAATCACCAAGGATGTGGTATCGAAAATTTGATACTTGTATGTTCGGACTTGGCTTCACAAGGAGCAAAGTGGATCACTATGTGTATTTCAAATTAATCGGTGATAAACTTGTTTATTTGGTATTGTATGTGGATGATATGATTTTGATAGGAAGCGACAAGGAGATTATCCAGGATGTGAAAACTCAGTTGTCCTCTAAATTTGACATGAAATATATTAGTGCCGCAAATTTTATTTTGGGCATGGAAATTAAAAGAGATTGAACAAACAAGAAACTCTAGTTAAATCAGAGGAAATATGTTGAGACAATATTGCATAGGTTTAATATGTAGGAATGTAAATCAGTTATGGTTCCTATTCCTGTAGGTGTAAATTTATTTGTGGATCAATTTCCGAAGAAATGAGAAGAGGAAGAGGACATGTCCTATGTTCCATATGCCAGTGAAATTGAAGTTTTATATATGCAATTATCTGTACTAGACTGTACATTGCACATGTAGTGGGAGTTTTGAGCAAGTATATGTCAAAACCAGAGAAGGAGCATTGAACATCAGTAAAAAGGGTTTTTAGGTATTTGCGAGGAACTACTAGTTATGGATTTTTCTACCAAGGAAGACCGGGATTAGAAATAGTGTTGTACATACATGGGTTTGTTGATCCAGATTGGGTTGGATATATGGATCGCGGAAGATCTACAAGTGGGTATGTGTTTAACATATTTGGAGGAGAAATCAGTTGGATGAGAAAAAGACAATATGTAGTGGCAATCTCAACTATAGAAGTTTAATACATGGCAACCACTCATGCAAGAAAGGAAGTAGTATGATTACAGAGATTGTGTTTAGATATTGGGTCAGTACAACAAGCTATAAGGATAGTTTTTGAAAGTTAGAGTGTAATCTTCCTAGTGAAGAACCCAACTTATCATTCAAAGACAAAGCATATTTATGTTCAATATCACTTTGTGAGAGATACGGTTGAATAAAAGAAGGTGTTGTTGAGGAAGTGTTGATGGGTGACAATGATCGTCCGTCAATTGGAAGAACGAGTCTAGTTGAGGGTTGTCTAAATAACCCAAGTCGTTTGGTATGACTCACTTTGACGGGTTTAATGGCTCCGTTGGCCAATCTAAAAGTCCTAAAAGTAACAAATAAAATAAATAACTATTAAATAACCACTTAACATATATATATGTACATATAACTATTGTAGATAATATTTACAAAACAGATCTGTCTATTTTATTTATGTGCATGATATACAAGTTGCGAGTTTTAATCTAAGCTCACAAAAATCTATGTGAAGATGGTTGCTTTAACAAAAGCAGATAAAGAAAGCACATAAACTATTTTTTGTTTTTTTTTATTAATCTAAGTTTAAACTGAAAAAGATACAATGAAATGGGAGTATATGGTCGGTCAAAGTCAGACCATATATTAGAGTTTCGAAGACAAACAAATGACAAAAATAAAAGAACTAACCTATTAATGCTTCCAACGTCTGTATAATAGAGAATATCAAACCACCTTGTCCGAGAGGTAAACCTCCGACAAACCTTAAGATTGTTCTGAATAAATGTGAAACAATATGTTGTAAACTGAGTTTTAATAACGAAGCATATAATACAAATATTCACGGTGATCTTATGATTTACAAGCAATTACAGTGAGATAAATCTTATTGTAAGAACTTTTCATTTAAACATTCAACAGAAAATTAAAGATAAATCTCATATTTTGAGTTGAATACATGATCACCCTATATAATATCTAAAACATCACATATGGACAGCATTTATAAATGAATTATCCCAACTCATAATAAAGCATGAAGACAAAAGATATCAAAACCTATTATCATATCAAGATAAACAAAACTTAAACTAAGACATCATACACAAGAAGCTAAAGTTGTAATATGTATTTCTATTCCATTCAAGTCTGTGCATTAATTGTCCATACTTTAGCCCCAGGCCAAGATCATTTGATTACAAAAAAATATGAGTTTATAAAGGGTTCAGAAAAGCCAACTGTCTTATCTTCTAAGATAAGATAAAATCTCTACAATCATTTGTTGATTACAAAAATAGGGGGAATATAACCACCCCAGATCACACTAAATCTCTAAAAACGAAAAAGAGTTTGTTCTTGTTTACACAAAAATGAGCCATGGATATGGCTAATAAGCTCAAAAAGCTCCAGATCATTTAGTCACCATAAACTCCCAAATATCCTGAAAGAAAAAGATGAAATAAATGAAATTCAGATATACATTTAACCAATATTTTCCAAATTTCGAATAAGAATAATCTGGCTACATAATCTGCTGATTTTGTAGCTGGTCTTATTTTAGCAACAAAATCTAATTTGTTTTATGAAAAAGAAGGTAACATTGTTTTAAGAAAAAAATAAATCTTTACATTTAACTAGAAAATCAAATTGATTCACATGATCTCAGAATTGATCACTGTTGTGATACTTTCGACATTTTTTAGTATGATGTTCCCTATTGTTTTCATACGTTTTCCTTTTCTCTGAACATTGGACTTGAGCCTACAATTTTCCTCTATTAGGGGGTTGACCAGATTGGTGAGGGTTTTGATCTCTAATTGTAAAATGGGTATGTCTGTGTAATCCTCGTCAATCCATAATAGACAAGTTTCACATTGTGAATCTGTGACGGTCATTTGAGAATACCCATGGTTGTGTGCCAGACTATCTTCATTGTTGCCTTTATATTTTTTATCAAACTTAATACCTGGAAACCCCTGACTGTGCTTCAAGCAAGGCGGGAGATTATCCACAAAATTGTAAGCCTGGTGGGGTTCTTCTTGGAAGGAAGGAGGGTCTTCTTCGGCTGAGAATCTATCAATTTCTGAGTCTAATCTCTCATGGATCTCGATTGTCGAGGTCACATGAGGGTTTGATTTATTTCATAGTTTTCTCGAGATCAACCTACCTGCCCTTTTATTTTTAAAACCTAAATCGATAACATCTTTACATGGCTTCCCCATAGGTCTGTTTGTATTCTTAATAGAGGCGTTAGGATGGCTCTGCTCAACATATTTTGGGTTGGATATAGGCTTACTGAGGGTGGCTATAAGGCAGGCCTATGTAGATGAAGGGACCGCTACAGCAAGGACTATGGTTTCCTCCATCACGGGTTTGTCAACCTCTATAGCATTGGAGTCAACGAAGTCGTTTCGGGCCAGGAAGGCATTCTAGTCATCATGTTGTAACTTCAATTGGTGTACTAACAATATCTTTATTAAGTCATGGTGAAACAATCTTGAATCCAATTGTTGTCTTTTATAACTCTTTTCCATTTTATACAAGCTTCTCCATAAGTAATATGGCATGTTTAATTGAAAACCAATGAAATTCATAAGAAAATGTATATGAAATAGAAAAACAAAACCAAAACAGCCTTCACAAGTCATGAATTGTTTCAAGACTACTAGCAAGCCATGCCATCAGGTTTTCAACATGGACACGGGCATACCTCTATCACAACAATTGATTTTTCGAGACGTGAAGAAAAGGCTCCATGGAACCTCCTCGACTTTAGTGTTTTTGAACCACTTCTGCCTGGTCAAAGGAACACCTATTTATTGACCTAAAAACTCCTCTGTGACTTCAACCTGAACATCTCCCACCTTGTCTCGGCATCCGTCAAATGAAAGGGAAAATTCTTGAGTGGTTTGCAAGTTGAATCCCTGGAATTTCTCAATAAAAACAAGCCAGCCTTGACCCTCGAGATCCTCCCTTGCATCATCACATAGGATCAGGGTATGAGAGCCATTGGGTTCAATCTTAACAACCGGGGCCATGGGGATTCGACAAGTAGTCAATAAAACATAGTGAGTATGGAGGGTTTCGAAGGAGTAGACCAGAGCGACATTTTAGACCCAAATCTCATTAATAACCTAGGGCGTATGAACAGAAGTTCCTCAATACGAAATGATAGGCATTTTGTGAAATAAATGTGAGGAGTACATACAGAACCTGAGACTAAGCTCGAAGTGATGGGCTTACTATCGTCGAACTTCCACCTCTCACATGGTATAGGCCACGACCAGGTGCATTAAAACTTTATCATTGCGCAAAAAGGTAGGTTTGGTTTCTAAAGTTTAGGATAGGGAAAAAAATTTAAAAACCAAGATATAGTGACAAGGGAACACATGACCAAGAGCCACAAAAAATATATCAAGGTTTAAACTAAAAGGACCCTTGTTGATTCAAATAACAATTCATAAGCATACTTAACATTTGAGCGGTCAATAAAGAAGATGAGCTTGGTAGCAAGAAACAAAATCTTCATTAACAAAACTATGGAGCCATCTACCCTTCATAACTTTAAATAAAGCGGTAATCCAATCATAGGTTTTGATGCTTCATTTTCATGCTTTCAGACATGAACGAAGCATGAAAACAAAAACACTAGAAACAACCAAAAGATCACATTCGTAGTTTCAAAAACTGCTTATGAAAAACCATAATCGTATGACTCCAGGTAGGCAGCTACATAAATTATTATTTGATGCTTTAAAAAGTTGAAACTATGTAGGGCTGCCAACAATGGCAACTCGCTGGGAGAAGCAGTTATCTTTGTATTACTGATGAGTTTAGGTTAGAAATATTTGAATGATTTCAAATAAAAGAACGACTGAAAGACATTTGAGAATCTTTGACAATCATTACGTGGTCCAGCTTAAGATATCTTTCGCTAAAAAAATGAAATATGGTGACAGAATTAACAAATGAGAGCCACGATATTTAAGTTATTGGCTCCAATGTTGTTGACAGGGCCACTGCTGCCAACAGGCATTCATAGCCTCGGCAGGGATGTCAATTAACCCACTCTGATGCCTCTATCCTGTCCAAGAAAATTCAAATCAGAATGAAGGATGCTTATGATCAGAAAATACTTTATTTTTTTACCTGAAAATTTTCTCTAACCTGACATCGCTTCGTTGCCATTGGGCCCGTTCAATACCTTGGTGAATTTGTCTTGGCTCCATGCATGCATTTACCCACTACCATTAGACCTATTCAGTATCCCAACTGGTTTGCAAACACTTCCCACAACTCTCAGGAAATTATTGATATAATTTATAGATATCCAGAAGAGCGGGGTGATGCCGAAAATTTCAGTATTTGGCACATTTTGTTATTTTCTGTCTGCTTTAATTTTTGCTTGCTAACCTTCATCATGGTCTAAAAATAGTTCGCTGACGAAACTAATTTTTCAAGGACAGGAAGGCATCATTGAGTTTCTTTCTTAAAAGCAGGGACAACGTAAAGAGATTTTAATGATAGTCATGTTTGCTCTCAAATGCAAATTGAAACCAAAAATTAAATCTCAACAAAAAATCACCTTTAACTAGTCTATGTTTTTCTTAAGAAAATACAGCAATTGATGCTAGAACAGCCCTTGACAGTTGTTTGAGATGAAGCATTATTTTCTTCCTTTTGAATTAGACTATAATACAGGCATGTTTAACTCAGAAAGCCAAAACAAAAATTAATGAAAGAAAGAAAAATGAAAGAGAAAACCAAAACAGAAACGGTTATGTACAAAAGGTGTATCTAGGATTTGTCAAGAGAAATACCTCTTGAGAGCTTGGCCATTCACTGGAAAGGTGTCTGGTTGTCCCTCTAAATTTTGTAGGTGGAAATAACTGGGACCTATTTTTTCGGCAATTAAGAATGGTCCCAACCACAGGTTTTAGAACTTAGTATGTTCCCCTTTCCCCTCATGAGGTTTATCTCACTTGAGGACAAGATCACCTACCTCAAAATTTCTTTCTGAGGCAAAAAATCTAATCAAACCATCTTTTGACAATGTGTTGATGTTGATCCAGTTTTTGTTTTGCTTGAGTCCTTACCTCTTCTAACTTTAGAAAAGCATTAATCCGACTTTCCAGAGGAGGACAGTCTTTTTCCTGAACCTTCTGCGATAGTTGCAGAGAGGGGAGCAGAACATGCAGAGGAAGAATTGCTTCCCTTCCGTAAACAAGAAAGAAGGGGGAATTACCAACAACGGTTTTTGGAGTTACCCTATCAGCCCAGAGTGCATTGAATAATGCATTATGCCAGTTTTTGTGGTTTTCAGAGACTGTTCTCTTGATAATATTGATCAGGTTTTTGTTTGTCGATTCTGCCAAACCATTTCCTTGGGGGTAATAGCTGGCAAAATATTTTAGCTTTATCCCTTTTTCTAAAGCAAAGACACTCATATCTAGGGATGAAAAATAGGAAGCATTAACGAAAACTAGACATTCAGGAATACCAAATCGAGTAATGATATTTGAATTAAGGAAATATATTACCTCACTGGTGTTTACCACTTTTAATGGTGCTGCCTCGGACCATCTGGTGAAATAGTATGTTGTCGTAATGATGTATTTATGTTGCTGCAAGGAGGTGGGGTTTATTGGGCCAATGATGTCAAGACCCCATTGCTGAAAAGGGAAATCCATCGAGACAGGTTGCAATGGGAATGTTGCCTTCTGTACTCGTCCAGAATCCTTTTGACAGATTGTGCATTTGCGGCATAATGTATGGGAATAATTGAAAAGAACGGGCCAATAATATCTTTCCATTAATACTTTGTGGATAGTAGTGTCTCCACCGAAATTCCCACCAGCTTCTCCTGCATGCAACTCGGATAAGACGTTATCTGCTTCATCTCTTGCTAGACAACGCATAAGGATTTCATCAAAAATTTTGTGAAATAATACACCATTCACAAGATGGTAAGGTGAAGACTTTAATCTCAAGTCTCTCCTCTTTTTGGGATCAAGTTGCCGAGGAGTTGAACCATGTATTAGGTAAAACCTAGTTTTGTCTGTTATAACCCTAAATTGCACCATCCATGCTTACCTGGCATCAGGCCAACTCATTGCCCTTCATTGCCAAAGCCATGCTGAACAGACTCTTAAAAAACCTCTTAAATCAAGTAACCCGTGCCCTAACCCATTACTAAGCGTGTTGGAATGCTGGCAGGCCTTATACTGCACACGTTGGAATGCTAGTTGTCCCACTACAGCCGACGTTTACCTAACAAAGCACAAAAGCAGGAAAGTTGTCGATGGAACGAAAATATTTGGGTCAGTTAACTGGAACTCCCGGCCATGCATGGCCGAGAGTTCGTCCAAAACCCTAGCTCCTTCTAGACTATAAAAGAAGGGATAGGGGTACTATTCAAATGAGGAAAATCATAGCAAAGAAACTCTGCCCAATTTCCGAATCCGTTTTGTCCCAACCCTTTAGCCTTTCCTCAAGCTTTAGGAGACTTCAAGCAAAGCAGTTGGAGGACAAAGAAGAGGAGGAGCCCAGGATTAGGATCAAGGAACGGTGGTCAATCTCTATTATCATTGTAAGTTGATTCATCTTGAGATTAATAAAGAGTACTTTTCCCATCCCAATGCACGAGTCTTATGTGTTTTATTTGATTTATGCTTAATATCTAACCCTCTAGTAGAAAAATAGCATGCATGCGTAGTGTTTTGTCTTGATTGCAGGATCGTCTTTGGAAGGAGCAGCAGAAGCAAGGATATAAAGCGCAATGGAGGATCTACACCAAATGTCGATAACAAAGGTTAGTAGGTTCTTTCCATGTTTGCATGCGAAAAAGGGTTTTAGGTTTGGGGTAGAAGGTTAAAAGTAATTTCTGAAGGGTCATGATCTGCATGCAATTTTAAGCCCTAGCTTGTTAGTCCATAGGGTATAATTTCACCACAACAGAATTGGCAACTCCACTGGGGAGATTTACTCTTAGGGTTTCCCAGATTTAGTTAAAGTTTTTTGGGTAGTTCAAAGAAGTAGAGTTTCAGTTTCTTTGTTTATTTGTTTTCTGTTAGGTCAAAGCTAGCAGGGAACCTGGTTATCAATACCAGTTTTTCCTTGACTGTTGCTTGACATTTATTATCGGGACACACAGAGGTACACGCGTCCTGCAGAAGGCCTGCACGCGTGTAACCTGCACACTAACCTTCTGTAGCCCGCGTTTGAACGCTTGCTGTAGAGGTTTCATTAGCGTGTAGGACTCAGGAAGCTTGAGAGGCAGTCTCCTCTTCCCTGTCAGAAGTTTACCTTCTCATGGGGCTTTCTGGATCCTGTCTGGGTCTTGCTGGTTTACTGTCTTGTTTTCAGTCTGCCTTATTGTGTTGGTTATTCTTTTCATTTGTTTTCTTTTTGCAAATTTTCCTTTTCTGTTAAAGTAGAAGCATCCAAGCCTTTTAGAGACCCTGGTTGTCAATACCAGAGGCCTTTTTCAGGTCTAGGCTACCTGTGTGTTGTTTTATCTTATCTTTTATATAGACCCGCGACCTGTTCAAGTTTAGCCCGCGGGTACCCGCGCTTTGTTATAGCTCAGCACGCGTTTGCACGCGTGTTGTTTTGGTGACAATCGCGGGCTTGATTGGTAGCTTTTTAGCTTGGGTGGGGTAGTCATCCCCTCCTGTGGTGAGAAGAGATCCTCTCAGGGGTTTAGAGTCTGGGGCTGCACAGTCAACAGGTTATGGCATCTTATCCTTAGCTTGTGTTTTTTAGTTGATGTTTTGATAGAAAAGACAAAAGAAAAAAAAAATTATGGTTTTTAGGCAAGTGTTAGGATCGGTGCTTTCTTGATTGCTTTTTCTCATCTTTGCTCTGATTCTTTTGTGATCTGTGCTTTAAGCCAGAGTTTTATTTTCATCCTCTTGGTTTTGTGCTTGTCAGTATTTTCCCTTGTTGCATCATTTTGCAATTAAATAAAAAAAAAATTCTTGTTTCATTTTCTTCTTGATTTGAAGATTGTGTTGTTGCATCAGTGGCTAGGAAGAAGTCTTTTTTCATAAGTTTTGGCAGTGCATTTAGGGTATAAGTAGCTTGCAGATCTGAGCGAAAGTCCTTTATATTTATTGCATGAAATCTTAGTAAATTTGAAAAGGAAAAGAAATCTTTCTTGTTGAAAAGTTCTTGGTTTTTCATTTTTGTAAAAGTTTTTGTTTCCAAGCATTTCTTGTTCATTTTTCTTTGATTCTTGTTACACACCATCAGTTTCACTTTCATACCTTGTGACTTAAAAATCCCATTAAAAGAAACGCTAATTAAAATCAATTAGACTTTTTTGTTTATAGGGTGCATACACTAGCTCAGGACTAGGGCCTTGGAATAGGTTGGAGAGTAAATTCTCCAAGGCCACTCAAACAAAACATTGAAGTCTATCAATAGGGAGTGTAGAAGTCCAGTTGCGAAAAGTCATCCAGGACCCCCCTCTAACACATGGGCTCAACACGAGGTCGTGTAAGGAAAGGTAGCGTAGATAACCCCTCCAAAGCTGGACCGAGCGTAGTGGAGAACACATATCGAGGATTTGTTGAGGGATTTCGTCGTTTGTATTTGCCACGGAGCTTCATGGGTCTCGAATCTATTCGAGGTCCTCAGTTGTCTTCTGGACCATTTTCTCTCGATACCCTTGACAGGTTTTGGGCTTGATACCCTACTCATTGTGGTCTATCCGACTATCGACCGTACCCGCCCGGTGATTGTTCACGTGCTCGCAAACTAGTTGCCAATCTTTTCTAGGTACATACACGGCTGACTGCGGGGGTATACCGCGGTACCTAGGACAGACATTGGGCCACTCTTTGCAGAGTATACCCGGAGGGTTCTTCCATATTCGAGTTGCACTTGCACCGGTAAGTTGCTCTAGTGTTGGTTGTTGTAACTGTTCTTCCAACTAGTTTAGTGCTTGCTTGGTTTATCTTCTAGGGGCTTTCTTTTAGTGAGTGTTACTATTTGTTCATGTAGAATACCTTAGCGTGTCATGAATCTTCTCACACAATGGAGGATTCGGCGCTCCGTCGGTCACGAAGGCTTCTGGGCCTGTCGTCGGTTATACTAGAGCCACCCCCGCCACCATTGCGGCGGAAGCTAGACCAAAGAGGGTCTTTCGAGGCAACCAGGTTTCAAACCATTGAGTCTGAACAACTCCCAGAGGGATCGACCACCAATATTGGATCAATGGAAACCTCAAACATTGATACTTGGTCGGACATTATTGTGCCAATTCAATTTTACGAAAGCCTATCAGTGCCTAACCCAGTTATGGAACCAAACTCTGTTACTTCCTCTAGGAATTCTTCCATTCCTATCACTGTTGCTATCATAGGAGAAGCTTCTCCTAACTTGCCTTTGTCGACGGTCTGGGCCACCATGGTCTCGGCCGCAACTACGTCGCACAGTGGACCGACCCCATCTATCGTGGCGGCCACACCTCCTTACACACCTAGTGCGACAGGCCCTTCGTTTTCATACGATATGCCTAGTTTAGGAACAAGTCCTGTACTCACTACATCCACTTTACAGACTTTGGGTCTGGGGGCAGGGAGCTCTAACGCTCCTCTGTAAGGTCAACTTGGGGACATTCCTGTCCCTTTCAACGTTTTTCCTTATGATGGAGGTCATATCCCTCCTTCGTCCCCTTCGCTTGGTGGTCCGCATCAACAGTCCGCCGGGCAGCCTGCACACACAAGTCCATTTGGAGTCGGGAGTCAAGGAACACCTGCGCAAACTCAGCCAGTAGGTTCGTCACCGTTTGTTTGGAACGGGATGTTTGGTAATAACACTTTTGCATCTGCTACTTTCCCATCTGGGGGCACACCCATTTTTGGACAGTCTACGCCGGCACAGGGTACTATTCCTGCGCTGGGGGCACATATACCAGGACCTTGGAACTCAGGACAAGGATGCGTTCCTTCATCTGGAATGTCGTTTTGGGCTAATTCTTTCTACAGTCAATGGAACCCCGGACAGACTTCTATGCCTCTCCCCTCGGGACCGGCATGGGGTAATCCTTCCCAAAGTCCGTCGAACCCGACGAATGCCCATCATCCTATGTCCTTTATGGGGAATCAGCCAATGATGTATCCTCAGATGAAAAACCCTTACGCTGGTCAGGGCCATGGTTTCTACCAGAATCCGGGCCAACAACCAAACTTTTCCTGGCAACCTGGTGCCAGTCAAACTCCAGGGCCCTTTTATCCAGGCTATCAGCAACAACCCAAACTACCATTCCTGGCAATGTTACACTCGCCCGATTTGACACGGTTGTTAAATGATCCTATCTGTCACGATCCACGTTGGCCTCCTATGCCAACGAAGTTGCCTTCAGACATTCCAAAGTTCGAGGCCAAGCCTAACGAAGATCCAGGTGATCACGTGACTACTTTCCATCTCTGGTGTTCATCTAACTCACTGAAATATGACTCCATTCAGTTGCGATTGTTTCAATGCACTCTCATTGGGAGTGCCGCGAAATGGTACATAGAGCTTGATCATTCACGATATTCTTCTTTTGGCGAACTGGCGATGGCCTTCCTTAACCATTTCCAGTTACTTGTGAGATACGACGCCGGCACAGAGTTGCTAGCCAATTTCGAGCAGACAACAACGGACCATATCTCGGATCATATTTGAGAGTGGAGATGCCGAAAGAGTCTTATCAAGGTACCCGTCCCACCAGCATTCCTGCTTGAGTGGTTCCTTAAGTCTTTAGTTCTGCAGTTATCCAAAGACATCGCAACTTCAGGGGTTTTCTCCGAGGAAGATGCCATCATGAGGGCTCAATAGTTTGATCTTATCTATTCTCAGTCTGGTCTATTGTACAACATCCTGTCGGATGCACCACGATCGATTCTTGATAAAACCAGACAAAGAGTCAGACCACATGCTGACAGTATCGTTGGTTCGGCACAAACTAAGCTCGCTGAGCAATTGACAAAACAATTGCATTAGTTATCTATACAACACTCAGTGGCCAGCCAGACTACTGCTTTGGCTGCTCCTCCTACCCAAACATCGGAAGTACACTCCGTACATATGACTAATCCAAAGGCCAACCAGCAGCCTGAAGGGAAGAAAAAACAATGCAAGAAGAATAAGGGGGATAAGAAACCCACTGATAATGCTGGCGAGGGCACCACGGAAAAGAGGAAGGTGAGGTATCCATGCAACTTGTGTGCGAAAGACCACCCGACCCATCTCTTTCCTCGATTTGTGGAGGCCTAGAAGTTTGTCACACAACAACAACAAGCCATGTTGACTAATCCCTTTCAGCATGGGAAAACTTTAACTCAAGCCTCTACAAGTGCCGAGGTGGGCAGCCAAGAAAACTGCCCTCCCCCAAACAATTCATCTTCCGCGAATGTATATATGGTTAAAAGTGATGCTTTAATAATGACTAGAGTGCACGAATATAGCAAACCAAGCACCTTTGAGAAGGGAAAAGAAGTCGAGATCCCATCTCTTTCTCTACAGATCGAGAAGACGTTGGGAGAAACAATGACACGCATTCCAAAAGGCGCGTTCAAGCGAGCTTCTCACAATCCAAATGCAAGGGCCGCCCAGAACTACTCTATGGTGGAAGATCTATCACAAACCCCTTGTGCTATGTCCGCTTTGGAGGTCCTCCAAAGTTTCCCTGCTCAGAGGAAATCCTTGTTGATTGCTTTAGGCTCTACTGAGACTTGTAACCCGGGTACCATCATGTTAGATACGACTGACTTGAAACCTCGTTTACCTTACCACGTCGCATTTCAGATAGTCGTGGCTCATCCCACGAAAACTTTTACACAGAATATCTTTCGCACGGTGGTAGACGAGGGCGCTTCGACTTGCGTTATGTCGTTAGCATGCTGGAAAGCCATTAGTCAACTTGAGTTGTCTCCATCACCTACTCTCCTCACTGCGTTCGATGGTCGTTCTTTCCGACCGCATGGCATCCTTCCTTCTTTCCCTGTGCAGTTAGGGGGGAAGACCGTGTGCGTCGAAGTAGAGGTAGTTGATGCCCCCATCGACTACAATCTATTGTTAGGTCGTAGTTGGACTTATGCAATGCAAGCAGTGGTTGCTACAGTTTTCTGAGTCTTATTGTTTCCACATGAAGGCCGGATAGTGACCATTGATCAGTTATCCTTCTCTCGACCTGACCCAGCTTTGGGGGCATCCACAGTTCCCATGGTTGATAATCCTCAAGCCGGTGTCGTCAATGTCGAAGTTGGCTTGTGCTCATCTTTGATGGGTACTTTCGATTTCCCACCTCCTCATGGCGATGTCAAATTTATATCGACTCACCACAAGGCTGAGATTTTTCATGTTTCATCGTTTCGCACGACTTACTTTCAGGATCCGTGGACTCTTCCTTCCCCATCAGCCATGATGGATGAGACAGGGCACACGGGCATGTCCATTCCCTTATCGGCCGCTGAAGTAGCGTACTCTCGGGTCCAGCAATCTTCAGCTACTTCTGATCTGACTTACGCACAAGATTTGGATCCACTCCTTGAGCCTATCTGGGCTCAGGATTCTCTTGCCAACACCGATTCGTTATATTTAGTCTTGCCTTCTGACGAAGCACTAATCAAAGCAATGACTGGTACGGACAAACCCTTGGAAGATCTTCATCACAGATCATATTTCCTCCCAGAGTTACACTGAATCGAGGCAGGAGAATTCACTATCACCATGACGGGAGATCAACCTTGTCCCATTAACCTCTTAGCTACACAGGATATTTATGCTGAGGGAAATATGGCGACTATCGCTGCCATGATACCTATCAATATCTCCTGAAACCCCGGAATCGTGGAGAATGTTTTCGTCAAAGCGGATTTCTCCCCCGAAGAGATTCAGATTTACACAGATCTTTTTAAAGAATTCCACGATGTTTTTTCTTGGTCTTACGAGGAAATGCCAGACATCAATCTGAAAATAGTTGAACATGAAATCACAACATATCCTGACGCTAAGCCTGTTCGACAAAAACTTCGTCCAGTTAATCCTAGGAAAGCAGCAGCCATCAAAGATGAGGTTGAGAAATTGCTTAAGGTAGGGTTCATATACCCTATTCATTTGACTCAATGGGTGTCAAACCCTATGCTGGTCGATAAAAAAAAAGGCACGATTCGTGTCTGTACCGATTTCCGTGATTTGAACAAGGCATGTCCAAAAGATAATTATCCAACCCCATTCATTGACCAGATCATTGATGAGTGTGCTGGTTGTGAAGCCTTTTCATTCATGGATGGTTTTTCAGGCTATAACCAAATCCAAATCAAACCTGAGGACCAACACAAAACGTGATTCATTTGTCCATGGGGTACATTCGCCTATCAAAAAATGTCTTTTGGTCTCAAGAATGCTAGAGCCACTTTCCAGTGGGCCATGTATTTTGCGTTTCATGACCTCAAACATATAGTCGAGGCATATCTAGATGATTTAGCATCACGCTCTCGCAAGAAAAAAGATCATCCTACACACCTCAGACTCATCTTCGAACGCTGCCGCTATTTCCGGATTCGCTTGAATCCCAACAAGTGTATCTTTTGCATCACGTCAGGACGTTTGTTAGGTTTCATCATTTCAACAATGGGGATCATGGTCGATCCTCTTAAGGTGGAGGCAATAGTCCAGTTTTCCCCCCCACGCACAATATTACAACTTCAGAGTCTTCAAGGCAAGGAGAACTTCTTACGACGCTTCATCGCCAACTATGCCAAAATCACCAAGGGCTTCATGCATTTACTGAAGAAAGATGTTCCCTTTCTCTGGGACAAAGCAGCGCAACGCTCTTTTGACGCATTGAAGCACGCCCTTACAACCGCACCTTTGCTACGGCCACCGAATTATAACAAGGATTTCCTATTATATCTGGTTGCTGCAGAGTCAACCATAGGCATGGTTTTAGTTCAGGAAGATGATTTGTTTTCTGAATATGTGATCTATTACCTGAGCTGAGGCCTCGTAGGACCGGAACTTAATTATACCCATCTAGAAAAACTTGCGTTGGCAGCAGTTCATGCTGTTCAACGGTTCCGTCACTATGTTCTGTTTCGCAAGACCACCGCCATAGCTGTCGTGAATCCATTTCAGTACATGTTGACACGACGAGTTATTGGAAGAAAAATCAGTATATGGACGGTCATCCTCCAATAATTTGACTTAGACTTTGTTTCAGCAAAGTCCAAGAAGTCATTGGTCTTCGCATAACTTATTTCGGAACTTCCGGTTGAGTCAGGGGACATTGTGCCTGAGGAATTGCCTATCCGGGGGGATATTTTTTTGATTGAATCGTCCAACCCCTAGTACAGAGATATACTGATCTATCTCCAGACTTTGAAGTGCCCCACCTCTACTTCTCGTGATGAGCGTCGGCGGATACGCCATCAGGCCAAGAACTATCTCAGACTCAATGATATGTTGTATCGGAGAGGTGTAGACTGCATCTTGCACCGGTGTCTCACTCATGAGGAATCCGTCATAGTGCTAAATGATTGTCATACAGGAGCCTGTGGCGGTCACTTGTCCGGGTTGGCAACAGCCCAAAATATTTTATGAGCAGGTTACTTCTGGCCCACACTTATCAAAGATTGTATCGAGTCGGTCAAGAAGTGCCATCCATGCCAAATCTTCTCACGGAAGATGAGGGCACATCCAGCTCCCATGTTTCCTGTTATCACCATCGGTCCCTTCACTAAGTGGGGGATTGATTACACTACTTGCAACCCCCCATCAGCCAGGGGGCACCGCTATATCATTGTGGCTGTCGACTACTTCACTAAGTGGGTCGAAGCTATGCTGACATTCAAAGATGATGGAGAGACTGCAACTCTCTTCTTATTTAACCAAATTATAGCACGGTTCGACGTCCCGAGAGAGATTGTCACTAACCATGGCAGTCACTTTCAAAACCAAATGATGTCCGAGTTAACATCAAAGCTTGGGTTATGGAAAGAACATTCCTCACCTTATTATCCCCAAGCCAATGGGCAGGTGGAAGTTGTTAATAAAACTCTTAAGACAATGCTACAACGAACCATCAACTCAGCCAATTCCAACTGGCATTTGATGTTATACTCGGAATTATGGGCTTACTGAACATCTGTTAAGACTGCAACCGATTTCTCACCTTTTCAACTCGTTTACGAGATGGAGGCAATCTTGCCCATTGAATGTCAAATTCCATCTCTGAAATTGGCAGTACAGTTATTGCCAGCCACTTCTCCACTTGAAGAACGGTTAGTACACCTTGAGCATCTTGATGAACAGCGTTGCGATGCGGCCCTGGCCAACGAGGTTCATAAAAATAAGGTTAAGTGTCAATATGATAGGTTCGTTTGTCCTCAGGTTTTCTCTGAGGGCGACCTTGTCCTGGTTTACGACCAAGATAAGGACCCCCTAGGGGCAGGAAAGTTTAAACCCATGTGGTTCAGACCCTTCATTGTTAAGGAGGTTTTAAAAAAGGGCTCTTATCGTCTGGTAAATTTTGAAGGGAACGCTTTGGCGGAGCCTAGGAATGGGCTGTACCTCAAGAAGTATTACTCATAGAACGGTCACTGTGGGTAACTTTTTGTAACATATGTATAGTCTTTGTGCTATTACTTTTTTACATTTCTTTTGAAAAACGTGTCATGGACATGTCATTAATGTTATATTTCGTCACTATGGTAGATGTCAAGTGAGTCCGAAGTGTTCATTGGGTATGCGGATGGTACTAGTCGACACACCCGGAGGCTCGCCTCCGCAGCTTGGGTAATATTTACACCACAGGGTCAATTGTTATCTTCCGGAGGAATATGCTTAGGTGACACCACAAACAATGTTGCTGAGTATAGCGCAGTTATTGAGTTGCTTCGTGATGCTTTGTCATTGGGTATCTCTCATCTCCGGGTCTATCTAGACGCTCAACTGGTTGTGTCGCAGCTAAACAGAATATACCAGGTGCATGACCCAACTTTACACCGACGATTCCGTAGGGTATGTCTCTTGGAATGCAACTTTGATTATATTACCTATTTTCATGTTCCTAGGAGTCTAAATCAAATCATGGATACTCTAGATAATCACATTTTAGATTGGCATCTTGCTCACACATAAAAAGATCATGATCATACACATGTAAATACATTTTTGCACACATAATCCATAAAGACACAGAAAAGAA
>JZKD02S1179085.1:0-25701 GCA_000966675.3 Picea glauca | reverse complement strand
TGTCAAATGTCTCACTGGTGACACTTTTGCAAATTGTGATTATCCGATCCCACAAAGAACTAATTTCTATCGCGCAATGCTTACTGAGACCTTGCCACCCTTTTTTCTTACCGTGAGTATTTGTCTGCCTACCCAAGATATTCGATCTCGAGCGTGTATGTCTGGCGAACGCAGTACAGTAGAGAATTCCATGGAAGAAATCCTAATAGACCTTATGGCTGAAAAGGTCATGTCCGTAGGCGGACAGGCTTCATCGACAAGAGGATTGCAAGCCTCCCCATCGACTGCATGTCGATCTCGACCCTCCAGAACTGTGACAGAGAAAAGAAGCTAGCATCGTGACGACTTGGCGAACGCGAAGATCATCTCGTCGATCTTGCCCGACTATATCCCGCCTCTGGCTGGCGTGGTTAGTCGTGATAGCATCCTGAGAGACTTTGACTATACACTGATCATTGTGTACCTCCCGAAGGGGATACACGCAGTTGGATCAAAATTGGGACAGATTCTGACACTCAAGATCAATGATTTCAGCTTAGGAGACCGCAAGAATTATGGAATGCTCGCACCACATAAGTACTTGACAAAGACAATAGGGAAGAAGCCAAAGACAGTTCCTCAGTTGTGGACCATCGACATCACGAGATCAACAATCTTTAATGTGATGAAGATACCACACTTCGACATACATCAGGAGGTTAACACGTGCGTTAAACTCCTCCTGTCGTGCTACCATGGTGGTTACCTATGGTTGGATAGGTGCATCACTATAGATCTAGAGTTGATCCATCGGATCACCGGATTGAACATACAAGGACCAGACCCTCAGGATTTTTACCCAGGGAAGGCTGCAAATCGTGCCCTGGCGCATCGAATAAAGGACACCTACGATGATGTAGAGAAGGGGAAGTGGGGCTACAAGGTAGCCTCCATCCAAAATGGCATAGTGCGCCTAGCTTGTCTATTGATAGCAGGCAAGCTTGTCAGGAAGAATAGACCAACGCAGGTCATGGGGTTCGTCATCGACCTCCCAGGAAAATGCATTGAAGGGATGCAAATGAACTGGGTGAGCTACCTCGTCAACCAGTTGGAGAAAGATTGTCGCAAAGCACAGGACCAGGGCTACGAGTTTCACTTTAGTTGGTTGTTGATTCTCATTGCCTTCATCGCTTGGGAGATGCCAGAAGGAGCGACCTTCCCTAAAATCGAGTCGTCTGAACCACTGGCCTTGAAGTTCACTGCCCTCTGGTATTTGAGCGACACGGAAAAACAATGGCAGTCAAATGCGGTGTTCCACACCTATTACTTGCAGCTGAAGAGGGCCATTGAATCCTTCCCTTGCATGACACCGAATACACTCCATAGGTTCAGGCCACTTGCGAAGTTCCACGCAGACAAGCACTTCATTTACATCACTGCGTGTGGGGACGAACATAAGGAAGATCTCCAGTCCTATTACAAGCTCACTGAGGATGATATGGAGGAAATAACCAAGGAATGGCCTGTAGAATTCCTTATCTCAATCGAACAGACTGAACTCTCCAACGCCGACCTCATCGGAAGTCTTGTAGTCACTCGAGAAGAGTATGATGGACCCAGTAACAGCAGAAAGAAGAAGGAAAAAGTGCAGGAAATGAACAGTGCATCAAAGGAAACTACACCAGATTCACCTGGAGGAGGAGGATATGATGAAGTAGACCAAGAAAGGGACGAAGGGGAAGAAGACGAGCAGGAACAGGGCAAAGTGACACTGCCTAAAGATCCCCTTACAGAGACCGAAACATCCAAGAAAAAAAAAGTTTCCCCAAAGAAATCTTCAGCACGAAAGAAGTCACGAGCCAGTAAGCCCCAACTACAGACTATGCTTACAGTGGATGGCATTGATCTCATCATCGCTGCTGTAGAAAACACTTTGGAGGATATTCTGTAGCGCAACGAAGCAAAGAAAGAGACAATGTATGACAGGATTGAGGCAGAGCTGAAAGGGTTACAACAAGCCCTCTACTCGAGCCGCTCAGTATCTACTGCGCCATCATCATCAGAAGGTATAAAAGTGGGAGATGAGCCTACCCAACTACGCAAATTAGCAGATGCGACAGAGGCTCGCCTTCGTCGTGTCTAGAAAGAAAAAGAGCAGGCCATCGAGGCCTTGAAACAAGCAAAGGAGGAAGCCCTAGAGCAACGTCGGATTGCGCAGCAACAGAAAGATGACCTCCAGACGAAGTTTGCAGAGGATAGAGCGTAGATCCAGAAGGAAAAAGAACAGTTGCTCGTGGAGCAGATGGGAGTTAAGGAGGTAGTCACTAGAGCACTTCACTCTGTGCCAGGCCTGACACATATGGAAGAAGAAACAACTGAGAGCTAGGTGGGGAAGCTCGTTGAAGCCATCCAGCAACTTCAAGCAAGAGTAGCAGAACTGGAACTGTAAGTAGTACCGAGCACTCTGCAAGAAGTGCGAGACTAGAGGGAAGAAACTACCAGGAGCGCAGTCGAAAGAATCAAGGCATTGGTGTTAGAATGCAAGAAAATTAGTAATCAAAGTGCATAGACCTACAAGCACCTTGCAGAGGAACCAGAACTAAGAACATTAGAAGCCCAACTCTAGGAGGCAAAGCAACAAACATCGACAATGCAAGCACAGTTGAAACTACTGTCAGTAGTCGAGAAGATGAAAAGGTCATAGGAGGTGCGCACAGTTCAACAACAGGTCAATGCCATCCAGAGTAGAGTCATGAAAGTGACCTAGAAACTCCAGCCAGTGTAGGACAAAGCCTGTACACTTTTTGAAGAGATCGAAGGACGAGGTGCATAGCTGGAGCAAGTGGTCACCACTGTGGAACAACGCTTGGAAGGATCGATCACCGAGAAGGTCATTCAGGAGTTTGTCGAGCAGGAGGCTCTAGCGAAGCAGCAGGTCGAGGCAGGTCGAGCCAAGCTTGAGGCATTCGAAGCAGAATTGCCCAGATCAGAGTGACTCGGGACGAGTCACAGGTGAGTGTTGGAGGCTTGTTGGCCCTTGACCAAGTTTTGGAGAACCTTGGTCATGTTTGACCAATTTTGGGACTTTGACAGGTTGGTCGAAGACAGAGTTCCCAGGCGAAGCGGAGATCACAGGATCTCACCCCCTTTTGCGGGTTTCTTTGGGTGTTAGGGTTTATGTAACGGGTATGGGATGTCAACCCATGGGTTTTACCCTTGTTTAGGCCCCTATTGTAAAGTATAAATAAGTAGCTACGCGATGTAAGAAAGAGACCTAATAGGCCGATGGCTAAGTGCTAGAGTAAGATAGAAGTAAGCTTTCTGCATACTGAGTGTTGATAACTTGCAAAGCTAAGTGCAAGTGATTGTAAGAAGGCTCTGTGTTGTGCCAAGCTTGAGGAAGGAGGACCTGGTGAGGTGCGTGCGGATTTCCTGTCCTATGCGGAGTTGGCTTTGTGGCTCTATGCATGTAAGAAGATTGGAAGAAGATAATAAAGAAGAAGAAAAGTTGATGGATGTAGCCCCATGCTGGGGTGAACTACGTATATCATGTGTTATGTGCTTTGTGTTGTATGTATTTGCTTAGTGTTGTAACCTTCATGTATGTTAGATGCATTTGATGTAGTGGCTTAGTGCTTAACACTGTGAATGAATGCTAGATCTGCTTGATGCTATGTGTTGAACGATTGGATGTGATTAGGTCTTGATGAATACTGTGTTGTTATGTAATTAGGGTTTTAACTTACGATGTGAATAAGAGTACAAACTAATGAATGTTAATTGCTAAGTGTTCTGTTAAGTATTGAGATGACAGATCTGTGTCCCAGCTAGGTTGTAGACACTTGAGTCTTACACCCCCACCTGCCTCTACCTCGGGTGAGACTTCATCTGCTTTGCAGGTGTTGCCGAAAAGACCAGTAGTTAAGGTTTTGTTGATATGTTGTTGAAGCATTGAAACTTGGGTCTGCCCCTGTGCCAACACCGTCCATCAACAGGTATGGCCCATATGACCCATGTGTCACCCCATCCGAAGAATTTTTCTTTTTAATAAATTAAAAACAATTTTTTAAATAAGAAAATTTATTCCATATTTAACACACCTTTCTTACATAACTCTCATCATATGTTAACCCTTCACCATAACATATGCCGTACGTGAGATATATTTACAAGATAGGTTTATCAAAAGATTCAAATACATCTTAAATTTTAAAATTGGTACATCATCCTCCCAATATAGTACATTGGGTATCTTGATACATTATTGATATTAGTGTACCAAGATTTATATTAAGTTTGCAAAGTTAAATTAATATTTTATTGGGAAACAGTTGGTATTTTTTTTTATAAATATAGATTATGAAATTTGAAATTTCATAATAAAATATTTTTTTTTTTTATAAATATAGATTATGAAATTTGAAATTTCTAATAGAATATAAATTATGAAATTTTTATTATATTTTTTTTATAAATACAGATTATGAAATTTGAGATTTCTATAATAGAATATAGATTATGAAATTTGTGGTTTGATGTGGTTTCACTTATCAACTTATAAAATTTGTATAATAAAATTGATAATTTATTGGAAAAAAATCTATTCTTTTTAAAAATAAAAAAAATATACATATAAATCATTGAATATTTTTATTTTATCAACTTACATAAACAAATAAATATATAAATTTCTTTTGTATTTAATTTAAAAAAAAGGTTTTATAGTCTTTATGTTAAATTGGATTGAAATATAGAAAAAAAAAAAAACTCATGTTAAATTGGATTGAAATATGAAAAAAGAAAAGAAAAAAACAGCCCATCAGTATACATGATCTTCCTAAAAGAAATGAAACATGTATTCCATTTATAATCTTATTTGTAAACCATTAGAGTTTAAACAATATAAAAAACATAATAATTAAATTATCTTTATTATGATTTGATAAATCAATATTGGTTTTATTAGAGAGTAGTAACATTATCATTAATAAATAGTTTTGCTTAAACAATATAAGAAAACATAATAATTAAATTATCTTTATTATGATTTGATAAATCAATATTTGTTTTATTTGAGAATAATAACATCATCATTAATAAATAGTTTTATTTGCATATTTTGTAGAGCAGTTAAAGTAATATATAATATCTTGGTAACTAAAATAAATATTTAATCTCTTAGATATAACTAACAACATTAAATATCTAATCTAAAATCTAAACTTTGAAATATAAAATCAAAATGATATCATGTCTGTAATTTATACTAATAATAATAAATTCCTTTTTAACTTTGAAAACTATTTTTTAACCTTATCAATATTATTGATATGCTTAATTAAATTGCAAGCACAACAAAGTTGTCAAACATTTAGATGGATTCAATAAAACGATGGATGAAAAGTTTAGTATCTTAAAACAACTAATAATAATATAATAATCTAATTTTAAGGTTATGAACAAGTCAAACATCAAATTGGTGTATGAGATTCTTTTGTTTGTGGGACAATGGACCTCTCAGTGTAGCCATTTGACTGTTAAAGTTTACAAAAGTGTACATACCCTATATCCTCTAAATTTGAACTTATGACCTCCAAAAAAGAAACTACATGTAAATTAAATACTTATCTCTCATTTTCTTATGAAAAAATAACTATTCAAAATATTTCAACTTTACATAAAATACATTTTCTATAAATGTTATCCTCAATCAATCCACCATTTATAATTTATAGTACAATTTGGTTTGTTCACAGGCATAGGATCATAAGGAAAGGAAAACTGGAAGGACTGCAGAAACAAAACCGGCACAGGATCATAAGGAAAGGAAAACTGGAAGGACTGCAGAAACAAAACCACATAAGTGGGACTTTTTGTTCACAGGCACAGGATCATAAGGAAAGGAAAACTGGAAGGACTGCAGAAACAAAACCACATAAGTGGGACTTTTTGTTCACAGGCACAGGATCATAAGGAAAGGAAAACTGAAAGGACTGCAGAATCAAAACCACATAAGTGGGACTTATATCATAACAAGTAAAACTTCTAACAAATATTATAAATATACATAAGGCTAGGAAGAGTTAGTCAGCATTTATTTATAATTTCTCAAGCCATCCACCATTTATATTACAATTGGCTTGTTTACAAGCATCGGATTTAAAAGAAAGCATCAGAAAATAGATATTTATGGAAAGGAAAACTGGAAGGACTACATAAACAAAACCAATTATTTGGAGGTTATTGGTTATATAATAACAAGTAAAACTTGTAATATAAATATATCAAGGAAACTCATTCATTTTGCTTATAAGCAATGTCTAAACTATCAGAATATGGATTCGGTTTACTAGATAGAGGATCAATTTAAAGATCCTTCAACAACTAGATCAGAAAATTGATTAGTGCCAACTGATACCAAAATTCATATTATAAACTGTTAACCACTCAGATTCAATCACAAGCTATGTTAACGCCACCTGATACCAAAATTCATTTTAGAAACTGTTAACAACTCGAATTTAATTACATGCTACTTGCCTTATATCAGAACATGCTACTTGCCTTATATCAGAAGCAGAACTGTTCACAATAGCAAAAGCTTACTTGCCTTATATCAGAAGTAGAACTGTTCACAATAGCAAAAGCTAATTTGCAGAAGTGCAAAGGTTTACAATTAGAATAGAGCTGGAAGACAACCTTGAAAGAAAATTGTGAAGCACCTATGGTGTAAACAAATTATTGGATATTCGTATCAGATTTCCCAAAAGTTTCATAAAGTACACTCAATACAATGGAATGAGAGAATAATCCAGAACATAAAAAAGGAAAAATGCCTGTCAATGGTCTTCTCCCATTACAGATGGTGTATGGAGACGGACAGCATTTCCTGTCTCTCTCAAGTTGTCAGTATTTTAGTAGGCAGCATTCAGATACTCTCAGATACATGCCATTTTATGTTGCTAAGGTGTTCACAATAAACAATCAAGTGGCAACTTGAAAAAAATCATACAATGATTTCAGCCCTCAATCAACAAACATGAAGATTTGAATTATCATTTAGTACCTCTCTTCCATGGCTGGAGAGCAGAGTCACAATACTTTGTCGGCAATGCCTGAGATCTACTTCTCTTAGAGCAGCGCAATTGTGGGATCGCTATTTGATCTTCATCAGTCCCATTACCCACAACTAGATTTTCACTCTGCGTTATGCACGCTAGGCCACCCAGGTTACAGATGCTATCAGATGTCAGGAGAGGCTTTGAATTAGCAGCATTCAGAATCTTCTGTAAATCATGAAGCGTCTGCGGAGCATCCGGCTGGAGATGTTTAAGAACACCTTTGGTTCTTCTGACTACTCTCTTCTGCAAAAAGGGTGTTCCTATGGGAATGAAGAGTCCCTTTCTAATCCCTTTCTTTTGTGGGATATTCTCAGGGAAACGGGACTGATCATTTTGCAGAGACCGAACCGCAACATCAGCTAAAAGATGAAGCCCTGGAAATAAGTTTTCAGATTTAGCCTTCTGATTCTCAATTTGGAAAGGGCTCTCGCTGATCTCAGAGACCAAGCTCTGATCCTTCTTGGGTTTGTCATTGTCAGGCGGATGGCAGGGCCAGTTATTGTAATTAGAACCCAAATCCCTCAAGTCCCCATTCATACTCGGTGACTGCAACTCTATGTCCTCTGCAACTATCTTAGAAATCGAACAAGCTGAAGAGGCCTCCATCGAGGGTTCCCTGTTGCGGGCTGCATACTGACCTGAACTGCCCGTCATTCCGTCATCAGAGAACAACCTATTCTGCTTAAGAGCTGTTTTTTGGCCCCTTCTCGCCACTCTCGGTTTTGACGGTTGCTTCTTGTCATAAAAACCCGGATCTTCGACAGAATTTTCATTCGAAATACCCAAAGGCCGGCGCAAGAACCGAATATCGGGGTCTGAATCACCGTGTTGATGATCTGACATTGAATCTGAATTAGTCTCAGATGAAGATACATGATGTCGAATTACTGATATTGGGGATTTCATCGAATCTCCATTCTCGAAGGGACCAACCTCCGCAATTGAATTTTGAACTGGCAAGCACATGTCCCTGCAATAAGCTCTGGATTTCAATGCATTTCCTTCAAAACTTGTTGAAGATCTGCGGAGGGAAGAATCATCAATGCATTGCTTTCCTTTCGGAATAATGTTTTGACAGAACCCGTCCGCAAAAGATCCGATTTTAGTTACTGAAGATAATCCATCCGCCATAGACTGGATTTTGCTCATCGTGCAAAGCTTCTTGCGAGCTCCGCACCACTGCCAAATATTATCGGATTTCTCCATTGGGCCCTCTTCCATGCAACGCTAACTAAGACTTCCTCAAATATCAGAGCCCTCAAATACGCGTACAAGGGCCGGGCGAGCGCTCAAATTGCACCAACTGATAAAAGCTGGATCAATAGCCGACAATCATACCCAGAAGATGAACGGATCACAGCTATGGAGCATCCCAGGAGAATTGCCAAAGCAAATCCTGATACGATCAAGAAGCCACTACTGTTTGCTTTTTATAATTTCCAGATCAAAGCCCCTGCAGGATCCCAAATCACCAAACTGGTTAAGAAATAGGGTTTATAAAAAAAAACACACTAAATTCATTGATCAAACTGATAACCCAACAAAATCCATTGATCGAATCACTGAAATGTGCTGATCCCAATTACAGAACCAAAAAGCGCAAACTTACCAAAAGTGCAAGGAAGCAGCTTCATCTGAAAAATCTCAAGAGGTGGGAATGGAAGCATTGAACAGAATAACCAAAACAGCAATCGCATGGCAGACCCGCCAGATTAGGAAATACAGTCGCAGAATCGCTAGAGAAACAAAAATATAAATAGATACCAGTCAAGGCAGAGAGCGCTCCTGTTCATCCAACCGTTGAACAAAGTCGGAGATTTGTTTGAGATGGTCCTCAAAGTTTAATTGGGGAATTGTTGACCGCCCATTTCCATATATTTGTACACTTCCCTTGTTTAATGTGAGGTATATATAATTTTATTTAAAACCATTTAAAAAATGGTTAGACCTTAGGTCATTTTGTGTTATTCAAAAAAATTATGTATTTTTCATTGAAAGGTATAAGGTAAATCTCAACGGTTGTATAGTTGAATATGTAACTATTTTAATGAGGGTATATATAATTTTATTTAAAACCATTTAAAAAATGGTAAGACCTTAGGTGATTTTGTGTTATTGAAAAAAATGATGTATTTTTCATTGAGAGGTATAAGGTAAATCTCAAACGGTTGTATAGTTGAATATGTAACTATTTAAGAATAGGGGTATGGTAGGGTGATAATATGACTTATAATGTTAGAGTATATTTTTTTGAGTGATAGGACGATGGAAAACTTGTATCATATAAGGTGGAAAATATTTATTGTTGGAGATATTACATATTTATTTAGGTAATTGTTTTCTTAAGGTTGATAGTTCAATGTTGAGAATGTTTTTTTAGATGAGAATATTTTTTCTAGAGAATATTCCTTTATAAAATAGGGTGCTCCTCTTAAGTTTACAGTTAGTTACAATCAATTAGATTGGTGGAAGTCATTCATGCATGGAAACTTTGGTTTTATCACCAACAATCTTACACACATGTGACTCAGTTAACTGATGATTGCATGGATCAATTAACTATGACTATGTGACAACTTACTTCAGTTTCTATCAGTGAGTGTCTAAATTTCTCTAGATCACTACTATGGTGACTTTACTTAGTCATGTTGAGTATATTATGTGTAATTAATCATTCTCTCATTAGTGCATACAATTATATCGATTATTTCCCCTCATGTCTTCTCTCATTCTCTCAATTTGCAAGCTTTGTACGAATCGTTGTTAGCTAGATTCTATGTGCAAGTTTCACCACAATTCTACATGGCATTAGAGCCCACAAGTTGTTAGGAGAAAGGCACACATGTATCTTATTTGTAGGTCCAGAAGGGAGATACAATCAGAAAAGATGGATTATTCATCGACAATACTTCTCACACCTCATAACTACTTCGAGTGGAAGCTAAAAATTCTGCATCAACTTAGATGCAAATGCTTGTACATGATCCAGATTATTTTCGGCATGAAATGAGAGCGGAGATATAATAAAGAAATATATAGAGATATAATAGATATCCAACAATATAACAGAGATTTATCATAGATATAACCATAAACACGAAGATACAATAATACACAATTTCTATCAATGAGCAAAATGTACAAAACTATAGAGATACAGAGTGAAAGACTTGCTAGAATGGTGGAAACTTATCTCTGAGAAGAGATGTGACGACTACTCGCATTCACAAGAAGATGATTATGATGAGGCTCTAAAGTCCTTTTTAACATAAAGAAAATCCAAAACCCTAACCCTGGAAGATGAAAAGCCAACAGTTTTGCGGACCTCGTTTTGGGTAGTTTGGTGTGTCAACTTCTTGATGGCATAACTTTGGCATACAATCTCTGTTTGGGGCACATGATAGCTCGTTGGAAATTTATCGTCGAGGAGATTCATTTTGGGAACTCAATCAAATCATTTAGATTTCATTACGGTGCTCGATCCTGAAAAAACTTCATTTAGGCCCTCAAAATGGCCCCGAAAGTTTAGGAACTGAAAAACTACTAAAAATAGTAAATTGTCAGAAGACTGTTTTGAGCTAGTTGGAATAGGTGGGTGGCAACCGATATCCACCTGGATCAATACAATATTACTATGGCTATAGAGGTTGATCCAACCTCTGCTATCGAAAAGAACATGTATCTCGACCACATGGATGAGGATTACGACCTCCTCTGTGTATTTGTGTCCCCCGAGTTTTTGTTTCACATTGAAGCTTGTACCACACCAGATGAGATTTGGACAAAGTTGGAGGACATCTTTGGAAAACTGGACGAAATGTGTAATGTCCTCTTCCAATTGACCGTGATGGGGGGTGGTGACTCAACAACCTATATGACTCTCGTAAGCTATAGTCAACGAGGAAAAGGGGATACAAGGAGGTATCACTAGGTTAAAATATTGACAAACCCTAAAAGTGTCATTAGATAAAATAAACAATTATATTTAAATCGAGTTGGAGGAAAAATATTTGATTTGGTCAAAATGGGGGAAAGATCTATAAGGTCCAAAGGAAGGATAAATAAAGGAGCAACCCTTCCCCTTGTCATTGTGATTTGATATCTTATTGAGTGCTCTTGTAGCCAACATTTTTGTTGGGGTTTTGGGAAAAACCCTTCCATTGCAGGTTTAGTTTCGGTGGTGCAATATCCACCCTAGCTAGACAAAGATGAGAATTCATCCAAAGTCCTCTTTGAGTTCCTTGTGGTGCTTGTTTATATTATGGAGAGAGTTGGAGGTATATCAATGGGCATGAGGCATTTGCAGTGAATTTCAGGAAGAGTCCATTCTCTAGATCTGTAGGTATCAAAGGGTTTCACACAACCGTAGTAGAAGGCATCCCCATGAGTTGAGTAAGGGTCATCCCGCGAGGCCCCACATGACACGTCGTAGGCATCCCACGAGAACCCTATATATTGGGGGTTTGCAACAGATCAAGTTTGTGAAGGTGTTCTGAAGAGTTCGAAGGGTCGCGTACAAACAGGACGTCACTAGAGTAGAGTAGTGGAGGGATTGGAGAGCCTTGGGATTCATAGATTGGCATCATTCCAGGTTTTTTTGTGTGTTTCTGTAGTAGATTGTGATGCTTCCTAGAAACAATTAGTTTGTGTGGTTAGTATTATTTTGCAGTTATTATTACAACCATTTATCATTGTACTGATTCTGGGAACTTCCACCCATAATAAGATACCATGGTTATCTGTTCTATTCTTGTGTAGTGAATGCTTGCTATCTGTTTGATAATATTTCTCATTGAGTAACTATTTTATAAGAAGACAACAACACATTCACTTAATAAGAAATAATAATTTTGGGGCAAAAGCATAAAATCTCCATCTAGCCTAGATGGGGACATTACACTGGTATAAGAGTTGGCAATTCTACCAGCCTGTGACTGCATTGATGCCTAGAAGAAAAGGGTGTGGGGAAAAATTATCTCGAGTCACCGAAAAAAGAAACAGAAGAAAATCACACAGATTCAGAGTCAGAAGGAGGTACAGTGGACTGTGGTGAAGACATAGTCTTACATCTATTGGAATCCATGGGCAGTGAGCAATGACACATGGCCGCTAAGAAACGACAATTGACATGATTCCTGACACATTTCCTTACCAACACTCAAGCAAATCAAAACCCTAGAGGGTCCAATGGGAACCAGTTAGAGGGCATCCATAGATGAAGTGGAGCTTATACAAAAGGTAGTAATTTCCATACCCTAACCTAGAACAGGAGCATAAATATACCTAGGAATTTATTACCACAATTCCTGATAGAGCATCTTATGGAGGCACCAGAGCAACCAGATCAAGGGTTTGATATTAACACCTCTGACAGAGAGTACAATTTGGTACATGAATATATCCGAGAGAAAATTTCCTATAGAGACTTTTGTGACCTTAAACATAAATATGGTCCGAAGGAGGGGAACAAGGGAGCACACAACCCACAAAAATTTGATCTCATGCGTAAGGTGGGAAGTTTGATTATTCCACCTTTCAATGGGTCTATAAAGAGCATGGCCAAGGCCTAGGTACATAAGTTGGATACTTATCTCCAAATTAATCTAATGACCAAAGCCGAAGCAATTAAGTACGCCACCCTTCACTTGGAAGGAGAAGCTCACGAATGGTGGTACCATGGGTTGGTGACATTATGGAGCACAAACATCACTTCATATGTGGAATTCACTCAAAATATTTCATGGATAGGTTTGATGAGAAGGAACCAGAGATACATTTCAAGGAGTTAGTACAGTTGAAATAGACAGGCACACCAAAATCATACATCACATATTTTCAAGGATGGCAGTTATGGTGACATATATCTCTCGACATAGATTGGTGATGTTATTCATGGAGGTTCTAGATGAACCCATGAGAGGAAGGGTGAAATCCTTTAGGCCAACCACATTGCATGAAGCCATCTTGATATGCCAGGACATGAAGAACGTAGTCAACAAGAAGGTACCAACAAAATCCGTCATCCCTCAAGGAGGTAAGGAGACAAAGCTTCCATAGAAGTCATGAACAGGAAATGACATAATGAATGAGGAGACTCAGAGAGAAATAAGGAGGAATAAATTTTTCTTCAGTTGCAAAGATATGTGGTAACTAGGTCATAGATGTATAGGAAAAGGTAAGGTCCATTACATTGAGGTAGTTTCCGACGGGGAAGACGATGAGGAGGAGGAAGGTGTTGGATAGGATAGTGGTGAGACATCACAAACCATAGTTATAACAAACACCATTTCAATATAGCCCCAAGGGAGTAACCATTGCTACACTTTTAGGGGTCCCTAAATATTATACCTTTAGGTTCAGAGGTATTGTGCAAGGGTAGAGGGTTATGACATTAGTAGAAGGTGGGGCCACCCACAAATTCATTGATGATGCACTTTTCACCTGGAGAAATATCCCTATGAAGGATTTTGAAGGGTTCAATGTAGTAATAACGGATGGGTACAACATGATGTGTACTCATAGGATCAGGGGACTAGAAGTAACCTTGGGAAAGTACATGTTGACCGACGACTTTTACGTTGTGGATTTGGCCGATACTCATGTGGTGACAGGATTTCATTGGCAATATTATTTGGGAAATATCCACATGAATTATAAAGACATGAAGATGTAGTTCCAGGAAAAGGATGGGCATTGAGTTGTCCTGAGAGGTATGTCAACAAATGCCCCCAAGATCATTTCTATCTAGTGTATGGAGTCCCTTTTTAGACATGGGGGCGTGGCTTGCGCAACAGAGTGCTTGATCACTATGGAGAATCCATCACAAGAATGCCAGCATTACCTTATGGATATCCAGAAATTTCTTGGAAAGCATGAGGGAGTGTTTGAACCATTGCCAGTAGGGAGACAACCTGAGAGGGGATTTGAGCATGTCATTGATCTAGAAGAAGGGTCGAAGCCTGTCATCACCAATCCCTAAAGGAATCCCAAGATATTCAAGGATGAAATAGAAAAAGGCCACAAAGGAGCTGCTAGATATGGGACATTTCTGGCCTAGTTCTAGTCCTTTCACCTCATCAGTTGTACTAGTGAAGAAGAAACATGGTATTATGAGGATGTGCATAGACTAGATGGCACTAAACAAGAATACCATAAAAAATAGATACCCAATACCCCATATTGATGAGTTGATCGACGAGCTGAATGGGGTGGTGTACTTCTCAAAGGTTGATCTATGATCATGATACCACCAGATCCAGGTCAGGGAGGAGGATATCATAAAACAATATAAACGTGTCACTACGAGCACTACAAGTTCCTGGTCATGCCCTTCATATTAACTAACGCACCTACTACCTTTCAGTCATGCATGAACCATATCATCAACAAACAATTGACAAAAATTTTATTAGTATTCTTTGATGATATTATCATCTACAACAGGACATGGGAGGAACACCTGAAGCATGTGGACGAGATTCTAACCATTATGGAAGAACAATTGATTTTTTTCAAGGAGGAAAAGTGTGAGTTCGGTTTGAAAGAGATCCTCTATCTAGGGAATGTGATGAGTTTTGAGGGAGTAAATGTGCATCAGTAGAAGATCCAAACCATGTTAGACTAGCCCACCCACGGGACACTCACAAATCTACGAGGATTATTCGGGATATGTATCTATTATAGGCACTTTGTGAAAGGATTTTCACAATTGGTGGTGCCATTAATGAACCTCTCCAAGAAGGGGGAATTCTGATGGTTAGAGGATGCATAGGTGACATTCAACATAATGAAGAGGTTCATGAGTACTTGCCCAGTATTGGCACTTCCATATTTTACGCAGCCTTTTGTCCTCGAGTGTGAAACATCCGGTGAAGGGATAAGGGTAGTATTGATGTAGAACAAACATCCGATAACTTTTGAGAGAAGGAAGCTAAGGGATCCTGAGAGGCTCTATCCAATCTATGATAAGGAAATTGTTGGCCCTTGACCAAGTTTTGAGGAACACTTGGTCATATTTGACCATTTTTTAGACTTCGACAGCCTATTGAAGACGAGGTGCAAAGAGAAGCGGAGATTGCGGAAGATAGACCCCCTTTTGGGTCCTTTTTGGGTTTTTGGGAATATGTAATGGGAAAGGGATGTTGGTCCATGGGTTTACCCATGTTTAGGCCCACTTTTGTAATGTATAAATAGATATCTAGGCGATGTAAATAGGGGAGAAGATTAGCCAAGGGCTTAGTGCTATAATTGATCTATTGACTTCCAGAGCTCAGTGCAAGTGTTGTAAGTGTTGAGTGGGGCACATAAGATCTAAGTATTGGCATACGATCTCTATTTGGGGCGCATGATAAGGGCTTAGTGCTAGAATATATTAGCTAAGTATTGGCATACGATCTTTGTTTGGGGCGCATGATAGCTCGTTGGAAAGGTATCGTCGAGGAGATTCATTTTGGGAGCTCAATCATATCCTTTGGATTTCATTGAGGTGCTCGATCCTGAAAAAAAAACTTCATTTAGGCCCTCAAAATGGCCCTAAAAGTTTAGGAACCGAAAAACTACTAAAAATAGTAAATTGTCAGAACACTATTTTGAGCTAGTTGGAATAGGTGGGTGGAAACTGATATCCACCTGGATCAGTACAATATTACTACGGCTATAGAGGTTGATCCAACCTCTTCTATCGAAAAAAAAATGTATCTCAACCACATGGATGAGGCTTACGACCTCCTCTGTTTATTTGTGTCCCCCGAGTTTTTGTTTCACGTTGAAGCTTGTACCACACCAGATGAGATTTGGACAAATTTGGAGGACATCTTTGGAAAAATGGACGAAATGTGTAATGTCCTCTTCCAATTGATTGTGATGGGGGGTGGTGACTCAACAACCTATATGACTCTTGTAGGCTATAGTCAACAAGGAAAAAGGGATTCAAGGAGGTATCACTGGGTTAAAATATTGACAAACCCTAAAAGTGACATTAGATAAAACAAACAATTATATTTAAATGGATTTGAAGGAAAAAGATTTGATTTGGTCAAAATGGGGGAAAGATCTATAAGGTCAAAAGGAAGGATAAATAAAAGAGCAACCCTTCCCCTTTTCATTGTGATTTGATATCTTATTGAGTGCTCTTGTAGCCAGCATTTTCGTTGAGGTTTTGAGAAAAACCCTTCCATTGCAGGTTTAGTTTCGGTGGTGCAATATACACCCTAGCTAGACAAAGAAGAGAATTCATTTGGAGTCCTCTTTGAGTTTCTTGTGGTGCTTGATTATATTCCATAGAAATTTGGAGGTATATCAATGGGCATGAGGCATTTACGATGAATTTCAGGAAGAGTCCATTCTCTATATCTGTAAGTATTAGAGGGTTTCACACAACCATAGTAGAAGGCATCCCCGTGAGTTGAGTAAGGGTCATCCCGTGAGGCCCCACGTGACATGTCGTAGGCATCGCATGAGGACCCTATATATTGGGGGTTTGCAACAAATTAGGCATTTGAAGGTGTTCTGAAGAGTTTGGAGGGGCGCCTACAGAGGGGACGTCACTAGAGTAGAGTAGTGGAGGGATTGGAGAGCCTTGGGATTCATAGATTGGCATCATTCCAGGTTTTTCTGTGTGTTTATGTAGTAAATTGTGATGCTTCTTGACAACCATTAGTTTGTGTGGTTAGTATTATTCTGTAGTTTTTATTACAACCATTAGTTATCATTGTACTGATTCTGGGAGCTTCCACCCATAATAAGATGCCATGGTTATCCGTTCTATTCTTGTGTAATGAATGCTTGCTATCTATTTGATAATATTTCTCATTGAGTAACTATTTTATAAGAAGTTAACAACGCATTCACTTAATAAGAAATAATAATTTCAGGACAGAAGCATAAAATCTCCATCTAGCCTAGCTGGGGACATTACACTGGTATAAGAGTTGGATATTCTTCTAGCCTGTGACTGCATTGATGCCTAGAAGAAAAGGGCGTGGGGAACAATTCTCTCGAGAGTCACCGGAAAAAGAAACATAAGAAAATAACACAGATTCAAAGTCAGAAGGAGGCACAATGGACTATGGTGAAGACATAGTCTCACAGCTATTGGAATCCATGGTCAGTGAGCAATGACATATGGCCGCTGAGAAACGACAATTGACACGATTCCCGACACAGTTCCTTACCAACACTCAAGAAAATCAAAACCCTAGAGGCTCCAATGGGAACCAGTTAGAGGGCATCCATAGATGAAGTGGAGATTATACAGAAGGTAGTAATATCCATACCCCGACCCAAAACATGAGCCTAAAGATCCTTAGAAATTTATTACCACAGTTCCGGACAGAGAATCTTATGGAGGCACTGGAGCAACCAGATCAAGGGTTTGATATTAACACCTCATACATGGAGTACAATATGGCACATGAAGATATCCGAGAGAAAATTTCCTATAAATACTTCTGCGACCTTAAAGATAAATATGGTCCGAAGGAGGGGAACAAGGGAGCACAAAGCCCACAAAAATTTGATCTCATGTGTAAGGTGGGAAGTTTGATTATTCCACCTTTCGACGGGTCTGTAAATAGCATGGCCAAGGTCTAGGTACATAAGTTGGATACTTATATCCAACTTAATCCAATGACCGAATGATGTAGACCCCCTAACTCAGCAGTGTCCACTGACCTCCCGGTCTCTGGATCGTTCCAAATTCTGAGACGAAATGGCTCTTCAAGCTCCTACTGGAACCCTTTGAATGAATCCATAGGTCCCTTTTTCCTCTGGAATAGGTCTTGAGAAAATCTGTGCGCGCACCCCCTTTTTTGCGCTCTTCTCTATTCTAAACCAACACACACCTCGACACTGACTCCTTTCCAACTAGCCCCTTCTTATCTGGTGACCTCAGGCTATGACCCAAGGCTTAAAAAACACTCCTTTCGCGTTTCGGGGTTTCACGATTTTGCGAGTCGGGACTCCCTGTCTCACGACTCCTTCACTCTTGAACTCCCGGTTGTCGAAATGATGAAACGGGCTTAGCGACTCTGGCTCGTGCTATTCCTCCGAATGATTTTGGGATTTCATGATTTCGCGAATTTGGACTCCACGTCTCCCGACTCCTGGCCTCTCGAACACCCGAGTCCCGAAATGCCAAAAAGGCTTAACGGGCTTTGTCTCCTCCCTTAGCCTCCGTCCATGCGACCACCACTTTGTGACTACGCTCTTAACGTCAAAGCGCTACCGGGTTTCGCGATTCAGGGAATCATGATGCAAGCGTTCCTCCTGTTCTCTATCTTTCGAATCCCTGATCCATGAAATGTCGAAATCTTGACTACGTGCTTAACGTCAAAGCACTACTAGCTTTCATGATTTGGGGAATCACGATGGAAGCGTTCCTCCTGTTCTCTGTCTTTCGAATCCCCGGTCCACGAAATGCCAAAATCTCTCTACTGAGAGATCAATGGTCCATATCCCTCTTGAACCAATGGCTACGATCCCTCTGGATTGACGACCCACATCCTTTCGGAGATTTCCTTGAAACCGTGACTGCTCACCACGTGTCCTCCTTGATGGATGGTCTTGGTCCTTTCGACAACTTCTACGAAACGCCGACCAGTTGCCATGTGTCCTCCTTGATGGATGATCCCAAATGATTTTGGGACTTTGATAGGTCCTCTCTCTCCTCTTCTCTTATGAGGGTTAAACCTTGGGCATCTTTTCTGGATTTGATGGCTCACGAAAAATCGACACTTCTCCCTCGAAGTTTCTACCGTCCGTTCTACCCTTTTGTGCGACTTCCCAGGGATTAAACCCCGCACACCTTCTTCCGGATCTGATGGCTATCGGTCCTCTACGCTAGATATGACGACCCAAATCTAATCTTTTGCATGTCTCCCAGGGACTAAACCCCATGCACATATCCTTGATCCAACGACTCTCATGCCACTGCACTCTCGATCCAATGGCTGGCACGATTTCACGATTTTGGCGATTGCAAGTATGGGTGCAGCCTCCTTTGCTCCTCCAACCCCCGATTCTCGAATGTGTGGATATCCAAGGGTTTAAACCCCGTGCACCTTCACCTGATCCAAAAATTGTCGAGTATTAGTGCTGGATCTGACGGTTCAGATCTGTTCTTCTTGCGCGCTCTCCTCCTACTACCTGGACGTAGATTCAACAGTCCAGATATTTCTTCCCAATGTTGATCTAATGATAGTTTTTCTCTTCCTCCTAAGATTTCTTAGCTTTTTGACTTAGAATATTTTCTAAGTCTCAACCTTTGGGTCTCATCTGCGTTATAGAAACACTCCCCCTCCTGAGCTTTGTCAAGTCAGAAACCTAAAAAGGTTTTCTCTGTGTGCGTTCTTCTCAGGATTTCTCTTCTGAGCTTATGGGCTCAGGACAAGTCCAATCTCGCATACTCCTGGTGCTACTGAGTATTTCGATAAACTCAGATCTGAGAAGTTTTCTTTAAAAGAAAACTCCCTATGCCCTCCTGGCATTCTTCTACTCGATGCACACCTTGCAGAACCTACAGATTATTCAACAACTCTGTGAGTGTCTTCTCTTCGACACTTCCTTTTCCTCAGAACTTGAAATAGATTTCTCTGGTGCACTCTATGCACTCGCTCAATTCCCTCTTGGTAGAGCTCTACAAAACCTTCAGTAGTTATGTCTTCCCTAAACTCAAAACAAAGTTCCTTCCTATGCACTCCTTGCACCTCTGCTGATGAAGGTTCAACACTATCCCTCTTGAGATTTCCCAAGGTTGTCTCACCTCTGTCAACGCACACCTTGCGGACTATGTGCACTCCTTGCACTCAGAAACTCCAAGACGGGAAGAAATTGAAACTTATGAATTACTTCACCAATTATGCATTCAAAACACGAAATGCATAAAAACATGCAAACACATACAGATAATTAATGGTAGGAAAAAATTCTCTTCTATTCATTCAGAAATGTTTACAAAGGCTGGACTGTAAAAAGTCTTAGCTCTCTCTTGAGACCTCTCTGCTCTGGTCCCTCCTCCTAACTCTCTACTCTAATTTTTTAACTACAAAATGAGGGCTCCCATGAGCTTATCCTCAATCACCGTCTCTGAGCTATCGCTATCACAGAGTGGATCCTATGACTACATTACATAAATGGATGCCCAGTCCTGACTACATCCTGGGATTGCTGCAGGAAACCATTAAAGGAAACCTCAACCACTACCTATACAAAGGCATTGTCTGGCATTAAGAGCCTTACAACATTTATTGAAATTTTGAATTTCAAAATTGAGAGAGCTACGCCTCTCCCTTTCTCCATTAAATGCGTGATGGATGTGTTGGCTGGCTGGCATGCTGCTGACATGGAGCGATGCTCTTTCATCATACTCCTCAGTTGGAAAAATCACGATCTCCTGATCACAAGCTCCTCTTCTCCAGTTTTGAAATCCACCTGGATCACAAACTTTCCCTTGGAGTTGTTCATCTGGTCCTTTGCTTCGATGTTGCTGCTGCTACTTCTCTGCTACTCTTGCAGGCTCCCTTCTGCTAAGCTTCTCATTCTTGGCAATCTCTACTACTGAAATTGACATCAGCCTTATGATTTCTTCAGTTACCTTGTCCAGCTGCTCCAATGGCTAGCTCTCCTTATGCAGTCTCCTCAGCTGCACTTCTTCCCGACAAATGGGTCGATCAACTAGATCTCCCATGCCATATTTTTCCTCTGTGGCCTCAACTTGCCATCCTGCTACAAAATTTAGATCTGTAGTATTATTTTCTTGACTAACCTGCTGTTCAGTCACCTTCTCTGACATATTATCATCTTCCATTTCCCCTTGTGCTGGTTGAATTCCAGCTTCCTCTAGCTGCTCCTTAGACTGGAATTCTCCTTCATCTTCTGCTGCACGCCTCGGCACTGTAGTTATCATCTGTTCAGCTCCCTGGCTGAAAATTATGAGCGATTCCTCGGAATTCTCCTTTTCTAACATCTGCATGACTGTCTCCTCGTGGCAGCCATATACTAGCTCTAGATTGTTCAACCAATCCTCCAGCATCTCTAACTCCATTTCCCATGGAGTGAGCATCTTATTTGCATGCTCCTCTTCTGTTGGGGAAAACATTAGTGTCTTCTCCTCCTCTCCCTCTATGACAGTCATTGTTGGCTATCCTTCTTCTGTTGTTTCTTCTACAACACATACTCCATCCTCAACTGGGTTGCTTGGTAGGAATACTTCAATTCCCCCAATGATCATAATGTATTTCTGACCTTCCTTCGTCAGCACTCCTTGCTGATCCGAACTCTCCTCCGAGTTCATAAGACTTTCACATAGCCTCATCTTTTCCCCCTTGCCCAGTTGTCATCATGGGAATTTTCTACTTCCCCCCCGACAATGTATGAGACTGAATGGTCCCATCTCATTACCCACCTGGCAATCTGAACTTTCACCACTGCACCCTTGGCAGTATGCGAGACCTTCTGCTGATCTCTTCCCATTGCCCACCTGGCAACTCGAAAGTTCACTTCTACCCACCTGGCAGTTTATGAGCTCAATCGATCCCATCTCCATCAACACTCCTTGCTGAACCGAACTCATCCCTGAGTTCATGAGACTTTCAGACAGTCTCATCTACTCTCCCTTGCCCACTTGGTAATATGGGATTTCTGCCCTGCCCACCTGGCAGTTTACGAGATCTTCAGCTAATCTCATACCATTGCCCTCCTGGAAATATGAATTTCCACTGATGTCCTCCTGGCAGCCTATGAGATCCTCCAATGATCTCATTTCATTGCCTTCCTAGCAATTGGAAAATTCATCTCTGCCCTCCTGGTAGTTTATGAGACTTGAAACTGATCTCTCTTCCTCATCATTGAGGATTTCAACATACCTCAGCCATATTTTCAACAGCCTTTGTTGTCTTTTGGCCAACAACTCCTCGACTGGCCACTTCACCTTCTTTTTCATGGGCCATTCATACACCCATCGTGTTCTTGCACTCTGTTGCATTTGAAATGCAAGCTCCTCCATCCTCACTCTTATCTTGGTGAGTACTTTGTCAATCTCTGCTTTATTCATTTGGTGGTGGTCTCCTCTTCCACCATGCTCATGGCCTTCAGTATACATTTCCATCTTTCACCTTCCCTCCTGGAAATCATATGGATCACTCTACGTCTGAGAGCATCTCCATGTCCTCCTACAGCTTGTCTGGCTGTCTATTGACTACTGCACACTTTGCAACAATATTCAAAGAGGATCATTACTCTATCTCCTCCTTCACTTGCTGTCTCCTTCGCCTGAAGTCTACAGATGAAAATATCAGCTCTGATACCACATGATGCAGACCCCCTACCTCAACAGGGTCCATTGACCTCCTGGTCTCTAGATCATTCCAAATTCTGAGTTGAAATGGCTCTTTGGGCTCCTGTTGGAACCCTTTGAATGAATCCACAGGTCCCTTTGTCCTCTAGCACAGGTCTTGAGAAAATATGTGTGCACGCCCCCTTTTTGGCGCTCTTCTCTGTTCTGAACCAACACACACCTCGACGTTGACTCCTTTCCAACTAGCCCCTTCTTATCTGGTGACCTCAGGCTATGACCCAAGGCTTAAACAACACTCCTTTTGCATTTCGAGGTTTCATGATTTCACGAGTCAGGACTCCCTGTCTCATGACTCCTTCACTCTTGAACTCCCGGTTGCCGAAATGTCGAAATAGGCTTAGCGGCTCTGGCAGTTCTATTCCTACGAATGCTTTCAGGATTTCATGATTTCGCGAATTGGGACTCCATGTCTCCCAACTCCTAGCCTCTGGAACACCCGGGTCCCGAAATGTCGAAAAGGGTTTAACGGGCTTTGGCTCCTCCCTTAGCCTCCGTCCATGCGACCACCATTCTATGACTACACGCTTAATGTTAAAGTGCTACCAGCTTTCACGATTCAGGGAATCATGATGCAAGTATTCCTCCTATTCTCTGTCTTTTGAATCCATGGTCCACGAAATGCCAAAATCTTGATTACGCACTTAACGTCAAAGCGCTACCGGCTTTCGCGATTTGGGGAATCACAATGCAAGTGTTCCTCCTGTTCTCTGTCTTTCGAATCCCTAGTCAACAAAATGACAAAATATCTCTGCTGAGAGATCAATGGTCCATATCCCTCTTGAACCAATGGCCATGATCCCTCTGGATCGATGACCCACATCCTTTCAGAGATTTCCCCGAAATCATGACCGCTCGCCACGTGTCCTCCTTGATGGATGGTCCTGATCCTTTCGACGACTTCTACGAAACGCTGACTAGTTGCCACATGTCCTCCTTGATGGACGGTCCCAAATGCTTTCGATACTTTGACATGTCCTCTCTCTCCTCTTCTCTTATGAGGGTCAAACCTCAGGCATCTTTTCTGTATTTGACGACTCACAGAAAATCGACACTTCTCCCTCGAAGTTTCTGCCTTCCGTTCTACCCTTCTGTGCGGCTTCCTAGGGATTAAACCCCGCGCACCTTCTTTCAGATTTGATGGCTATCAGTCCTCTATGCTAGATATGATGGCCCATATCTAATTTTCTGCGCATCTCCCAGGGACTAAACCCCATGCACGTATCCTTGATCCAACGACCCTCATGCCACTGCTCTCCCGATCCAATAGCTAGCGTGATTTTGCGATTTCAGTGATTGCAAGTATGGGGTGTAGCCTCCTCTGATCCTCCAACCCCCTATTCTTGAATGTGTGGATATCCAAGGGTTTAAACCTCGTGCACCTTCGCCTGATCCAACGGTTGTTGGGTATTGGCGCTGGATCTGACGGTTCAGATCTGTCCTTCTTGTGCGCTCTCCTGCTGCTGCCTGGACGTAGATTCAACGGTCCAAATCTTTCTTCCTAGTGCTGATCCAATGACAACTGTGCTCTTCCTCCTGATATTTCTTGTCTTTTTGACTTAGAATATTTTTTGAGTCTCGAAGGTCTTGACCTTCGACTCTTCCTCTTGCGAGCCCGGTTCCTTTGGGTCTCATCTGCATTATAGAAACGCTCCCCCTCTTGAGATTTGTCAACTCATAAACCTCAAAAGGTTTTCTCTATGCGCGTTATTGTCGTGCTTTCTCTTATGATATTATGTGCTTAGGACAAGTCCACTCTCGCACACTCCTGGTTCTACTGAGTATTTCTCTAAACTTAAATCTGAGAAGTTTTCTTGGAAAGAAAACTCCCTATACCCTCTTGGCGTTCTTCTGTTCGATGCACACCTTGCAGAGCCTACAAAGAATTCAACAACTCTGTGAGTGTCTTCTCTTCGACACTTCCCTTTACTTAGAAATTGAAATAGAGTTCTCTGGTGCACTCTATGCACTTTCTCAATGCCCTCTTGGCAGAGCTCTACATAACCTTCAGTAGTTCTGTCTTCCCTAAACTCAAAACAGAGTTCCTTCCTGTGCACTCCTTGCACCTCTGCTAATGAAGGTTCAACACTATCCCTCTTGAGCTTTCCTGAGGTTGTATCACCTCTATCAATGCACACCTTTTGGACTATGTGCACTCCTTGCACTCGGAAACTCCAAGATGCGAAGAAATTGAAAATTCTAAATTACTTCACCAGTTATGCATTCAAAACACAAAATGCATAAAAACATGCAAACACATACAGACAATTCATGGAAAGAAAAACTTCTCTTCTATTCATTTAGAAATGCCTATACAAGGTGTTTAGAAAGGCTGGACTGTAACAAGTCTCAACTCTCTCTTGAGACCTCTCTGCTCTGGTTCCTCCTCCTAACTCTCTACTCTAATTTCTTAATTACAAAATGAGGGCTCCCATGAGCTTATCCTCAACCACCGTCTCTGAGCTATCGCTATCATAGAGCGGTTCCTATGGCTACATTACATAAATGGATGCCCAGTCCTGACTATGTCTTGGGCTTGCTGCAGGAAACCATTAAAGGAAACCTCAACCACTGCCTGTACAAAGGTGTCATTTGACATTAAAATCCTTACAACATTTATTGAGATTTTGAATTTCAAAATTGAGAGGGTTGCGCCTCTCCCTTTCTCCATTAAATATGTGTTGGATGTGTTGGCTGGCTGGAACGCTGCTGACATGGAGCGATGCTCCTGCATCACCGAAGCCGAAGCAATTAAGTATGCCACCCTTCACTTGGAAGGAGAAGCTCACGAATGGTGGTACCATGGGTTAGTGACATAAGGGAACACAAACATCACTTCATATGTGGACTTCACTCAAAATATTTCATTGACAGGTTTGATGAGAAGGACCCAGAGATACATTTCAATGAGTTAGCACAGTTGAAACAGACATGAACACCAAAAGCATACATCACATATTTTCAAGGATGGTAGTTATGGTGACATATATCTCTCAACAGATATTGGTGATGTTATTAATGGAGGGTCTAGATGAACCCATGAGAGGATGGGTGAAATCGTTTAGGCTGACCACATTGTATGAAGCCATCATGAGATGCTAGAACATGAAGAACACAGTCAACAAGAAGGTACCAAAAAAATCCTTCATCCCTCAAGGAGGTAAGGAGACAAAGCTTCCATAGAAGTCATGGATAGGAAAGGACATGATGAATGAGGAGACTCAAAGAGAAATAAGGAGGAAGAAATTTTTC
>JZKD02S1179084.1:871172-883794 GCA_000966675.3 Picea glauca | reverse complement strand
TAGACCATGTTGAGAATGGATGTGCATGGTTGTGTAATTCTTACCATGGTTGAATTTGGTTGACTATCATTGGCTATGGTCAAATCTAGTTAACTATGGTTGAATATGGTTAATTATGGCAAATTGTCTGGGCCAAGACATTCTTAGATGGGGTTATTGTTAAAATATAATGGATGTGCTCATTTAAACATAGACAATATCACTATTTTCACCCAAGCATAGGTTGAAGCCACCCCCAAGCACCTTAACCTTTTCAGAGAATCATTTCGGAAGCAAACCCTAGGCTGGATAGCCAAACAAAGGTGGCGCGCACCTTTCTCCAAGGATAGCACACCAAGCAAGAGCAACAAGATCTGATCAAAGAGTCCAAACCATAACCAAGAGAGAGTCCAAGACAAAACCGAAATCTGCTAGCTGCAATGACAACTCTCCTCCAAACTTGCGCACAAACTGGCCAACTGCAGTGTGCACAAGTGTTGCTTCTGCAGTTCTGAGAATACTGGCCAGAATGAAGACTGGCTTCCTGTATTTATACTAATTCTGGCAAACTATCTGGGCCAACTTCTCATTCTGGGTATTAATTCCTTAGTATATAACATTTCCTTTAGTTGACTTCTTCTCAAGGAGGCTAGTAACCTAATACAAGTTATCCTCTTGAGCCAACTTGTCTTGAGCACAAACATACCATTCACCCGGTAGCATCAACATAGTCGTATAGACTATCTCATGACTAGATCATGAGCACCATCATCACTATCAGTGTCATCAACTACATCATCTCTCGAAACCATACTCCATCTGAGTAATCAGACATGATGTTGGATAAGTCACTCACTCCACAGAGTGACACAAGAGCCATTCTTCTAATCCAGACATATGTCCTAGAAGAATAAATGTCCTGAACCATTTTCCATCTACGAAATTTTTGTCCATTGATCATCCATCTAGCTGATAATCATTTCCAACACTACTGATAGTCTTCAAGGCAATCAGAACAATGTTATTCAATAGAACACAACTGTGCCTATCCATAGTAGTACACAACTACAATCCAGTGGCACACTGCCACACCAAGTAGGACACAGATACTTTATCAGTGACATATAGTCACAATCAGTGAAATACATCCACCTCAGTAGTATACATCTACTGTCTAGAGACATACAGTCTCCATAACAATCATATCATCTGATATCAGTCTACACAAAAAACATTGTTATGATATAAACTGAATCATCTGGGCCATTCTTCCACTCACATCTGTGAGATCTAGAAGAGCATCTATCCTCAAAAGGTAAAACATCAATGATGAGCTATCTGGACTATTCTTCTCAAGCAAGGAAGAATAATTGTTCTGATTTCTGAGCCTGGACCATTCACCTATCTGGGCCATTCCTTTGGCACTAAACAAAGTGCAACCTAGAGATAATGAATCTGCCCTAGGGAGTGCATGTCCCTGATTGTTGAACCTAGACCATTCACCTATCTGGGTCATTCCTCCGACACTAAAAAAGGTGCAACTTAGAGAGAATGAATATACCCTAGGGAATGACTGTCCGGACCATTTCCTAAGGAAATGATTGTCCTACACCAACCTCCAAAATGGATCATTCTTTGAAACTGCTCACAACTGTGAGCTTCTATTGAATGACTCTCCGGCGAGGTAGACTAGTCTTCTTGGCCACTACTGAGAGTGACCTTCAAGAAGAGAAATTGTCCTAGACCATTCCCCGTGTTAACCACAGGGGAATCGTTGTCTATGGTACATCAACAATCCCTCAAACCATTTTCATTATGAAAATGACCATTCGATCTGGACCATTTTCCGAACTAGAAAATTCCTATCCATCAGAAATCTCAAACCACTTTCCGAACTGGAAAGGAACTGCTCATCCCGGACCATTTTTCGAACTTGTAAAATGACTGTCCATAAATCAATGACACATTAGTGCTCCCTGCCAACCTAGGATTCATCTCTTCCTTTTTCAATAAGGAAGTCATCTCCACGAGCTCCAGCTTGAGTACACAAACTCTTTCATCTTGGACATAGGATTTACCAAAATGTCTGCTTATCTACTCATCTGTGGAGATATATATTGGAGAACCACTTTCTCTTTTTTGGACTTCATCACGAAGAGTGTAATGCTTGATCTCAATGTACTTCAGTCTTTCTATAACACTGGTATTCTCTTGACAACTTCATATAGCTCTGATCAATATAGTATATCATTGTTGGATTCATCTTTTGTTTCCTGCTACCTCATAACATCGTGGAAAGGATCAAAATGGAACATATCCAAGTGGTACTTCTTTTTCCATCATGAGAGTTTGTCATGGATTAGAAATCCATCATCCTGAGCTTCTGAGTAACCATTCTGATACAATATCTCTATTATAGAAAGTTTTTCACCGCGCTTCTGCTGTGCTTTGGAGGTTCTCCACCAAGTTATATCCTTCCATCTGCATACAAAGGTTTCTTCTTGGCATACCTCAAAACCTTAAGGTTGTTCTACATATGTTCTTTGTTTAATTATTTTGTAGAACAGTCCTTGCATTCATCTGATGTAAACTCCAACCCATGGATATTGAAGATGATATAATGGCTTATGTAGAGGTATGTCTGGTTTATAGGAACAAGCAATCATCATAGTCTTCTCCCTCCATCTGGGAGAACCTCTAGTTCTGGATATCACAATGTTTTCATTCATAAGTCTTCCGCACACTGTTCTTCATTACAACTTTTAGTTCTTCTTCTTGATTTCCTTTAGTGAGTTCATATAAGGTCGATAGTGTTCTGATTCTTGATACAATGACTGGTTGTTCTGGCTTTTCCTTCTCTCTTGGAATCTTCATGTTTTTCTTTATGTTTTTATTTAGCTCTTAGGTTCATGAAGTTTTCCATAGATTCCATTTCCTGAAGATTCCAACTTCTTTCTTTCATCATAGGATCATGGATGTGGATGGAAAACCAAGGATAATTTAAGGCTTCTTTTCGAAGAAGACTTCTTCTAAAGTCAAACTGAACACGTGTTGTTCTTCATGGTTGCTACCATTGATGGGAACATGGATAGATACTTCATCATCTTCAATGGATCATATTATTTAGGATTATCTCCCTCTTAATCCTTGCTTCATGCATGAGTGCATGCTCATCTTTTGGAATTCTGTAATCATCTCCCTCCAACTAAGAGAGCCCACGCTTCCATCTACATCCTAATTGCCTTTTGCAAAGTGTCATGAGTCCTCTTCCAATTTCCTCTTGATTGCTGACTTCTTTCTATCTTTACTTCTTCTAGGTTTCTTCAAGATTTATTCTGATTTCGGATTATCTTGCATTTGTTCCTTATGTAATAACTTGCACATGAACTGTTACTAGGGTTTGTTGATGTACTTCATCCTTTCATGTGTATTGCCTGACTCGTAGTCATTGTGATAACAATCCTTATCTTTTTGTTCTTCCATCGGTATAGTTTCTCTTTTGAACATATTATCTTCTAGGAAATAGATATGCAAGATATGTACAAAGAACATGGTATGTACGAGAACTATGAAGAGTATTGTTACCTTGTCTTAGAAGAAGAAGTTTGTTTTGTCTTGCTTGGCTTTCTTTGAGGGTTCCCTTTCTTTGACAATTGATGCTTGGTGTGTTTCCTTCCTTTTCTTTAACTCGGGACAATGATTCTTGTAGTGACCATACTTTCGACAATTGAAACATTGTATTCTTGACATATCTTTCTCTTGATTTGGTCTCTTCCTGGAGCCAAAATTCTTTTTATTCCTGATATCCTTGAACCTTGTTGTGAAGGCTTGATCATCGTACTTATTTTGGGGTTTCTCTTTTGCACTGATCCTTGATTATTCTTGTGCACTGCAAATCCAAATTTCTTCAAATGTCAGATACTCCTTCCTTGTGTTCATGCTTGCGGAAAATGCATGCCATGTATTGGGAAGACCATTGAGTACTATGTTTACCAATTCCTTCTCTGAAATGATCTCTTCAATAGCTTGTAGTTGATCTCTTAACTGAGATATTCTCACAAAGTATGATGTTGTTCTATCATCATCATTCATCTTCATGTCAGGGAGCTCATTCTTCAGACTCATTACTTGTCCAATGTTTCTAACTGAGAAGAGGTTTGTTAGGGCATCATACATCTTCTTAGATGATTCAAGATTGGAAATGTTGGATATCAAGTGGTCTTTTATAGAGTCCACTATGATACTCATGGAATTGATGTCACTATCTTTGAACTTCTCCATAACTGCAACGCTCTGTGGTTCCTTCTCTTTTCCTTCTTCAAGCTCTGGTTGCACGATCTTTCCTTTCACGATATCCAACACTTTATTCTTGGCAAGGATGAGGTCAATCCTTGTCTTCCACGCTCTAAAGTTAGAAGCCCCATCTAACTTATTTTTTGACTTCATAGAGTAAGTCATGGTTGCCTTGACTTGGTCAACCCTAGATTTGACCAAAAACTCAAACTTGACGTCTTAGCTTACTGAGAGCACCAGGAGATGCGCTAGGATAGGATGCACTAGTCTATCTGAAAATTAGGTCAATCCATTCACTTAAGGTGCCTCAACGAGAGGATTAGGGTTTCTGCAACTGCACCTACGAGTAACCCTAGCGACAATGCTTTAGTAACTGCTCCTGCTAGAAACGCTAGCGACAATTCTTCAACGAGCTTAGTATCCTTATGACTATGCTCCCTTCCAATGGTTAGACTGAATGAATGAGGTGTGGGCCCATAACCTATTAGAATATAATGGATGTGCTTGTTTAATCATAGACAATATCACTATTGTCACCCACCCATAGCCCAAAGCCACCCCCAAGAACCTTAACCTTGTCAAAGAATCATTCCACAAGTAAACCCTAGGCTGGATAGCCAAACAAAGGTGGTGCACCATTCTCCAAGGATAATGCAACAAGCAAGAGAAACAAGAGTTGATCAAAGAGTCCAAACCATAACCAAGAGAGAGGCCAAGCCAAAACTGAAATGTGCTAGTTGCAACAGCTACAATGACAACTCTCCTCCAAACTTGCACACAAACTGGCCACTGCAGTGCGCACAAGTGTTTCTTCTGCAGTTCTAAGAATACTGGCCAGAATGAAGACTAGCATGTATTTATATTAATTATGGCAAACTGCCTGGGCCGACTTCTAATTCTAGGTACTAATTCTTTAGTATATAAGATTTCCTTTAGCCGACTTCTTCTCTTCGAGGATAATAACCTAATACAAGTTATCCTCTTGAGCTGATTTGTCTTCTAGGGTTATTAGCCAACTAATTAGGGTTTCTTATTGCTTCCCAGAATATTCTATTCTCGTCAGGTTTACACGTGGAGGTAAATACCTCCCGCAGCTACCATAATATCAACAATTACACACCTCATGGAAGCTTCACTCTCAAGGAGGGAGACACTCTACATGAGAAATTACATAATATTAAAAAAGATAGCATCTGGACAACAATATGGAAATCAAAACTCTGGACCAAAATCTCTACATTCCTCTTGCTTCTACTTTAGAACAAGATCTTAACCTGAGACAATCTTCAAAGGTGAGGTTTCATTAGCCCCTTGATTTTCCATCTCTGCCATCTCCAAGCAGAAACCATGGAGCACCTCATAAACAATTTTCCACTTAGTGAATTCATCTGGAACCAGGCCACTCAGCTTATGAGAAGAAACAAACGAGTTAAAAAAAACATCATAAGCACCATCAGGGATTGGGGTTCTGGGTCCTTCAAAAGTACTATCCTGAACATAACCTGACAACTCTTACCAGGCTTCATAGTTTGGCAACTACGAAAAGAGAGGAACAAAAGAATCTTTCATTCCCAGCCCTCCCCTCCTACCCTCCTCTAGAATACGATCCTCTTGCTTCTCCAGGAAACTCTTCATCTTCATTAGTGGACCAAGGAAGACTTCCCCACTGACCCAGGTTAGCTCTCGCTCCTCAACTCTCGGGGCTTCTCGTTTTCACACTCCACCCCTCCTCAATAGCCCCCCCTAAATTCAAAATCCCTTTAATCATGGGGATATATGAACCATTGATTTGGTCCCGAAGGACTTGCAAGTTCATGTATCGGGAGAAGGGGATCACTCAGTCCTTTGTTATCCCGAAACGCGAAGTCCCAAAATCGGGAGAAGCAAAGGATCGCGAAATGCAAACTCACAATTTACCTGTAGTCGTTGGATCACGGAAGGCCATGGACCATTGATCTGATGCAAGCTTGAGTGTTCAGGTTTCAGAAGAGGAGAGAAAGCTAATATTTCGACAGCACGAAACACGAAGTCATGAAGGTTTCGAGGATTTAGACTTCTAGAAAATTGTGTAAAGCAATGTAATTTTGTAACCAGTAGTTCCACCTTCATTTGTAGGCATTTATATGTACGCAATTAGGCTGCAGGTTTTTTGTAAGCTCACAGTTGGCATTAATATAAGGATCCACTTTTATTTACAAAAGAAAAACAAAATTGAGTGGTTTAACGGTCAAAACTTTGAGCTATGGAAACTCAAGATGGAGGACCTTCTTATAGAAAAAGAACTATGGATAGTTCTGGATCTTCGTACACAAACTACTAGTACACAATATACTGGTAGACAACCTGCTACTACACAATCTACTAGTACAAGGACACATGCCCTTCAAAAAAAACTGCAGCTTACAAAAAACCTCCAGCCTAACTACGTACATATAAATGCTTGCAATTGAAGGTGGAACTACTGGTTACAAAATTACATTGCTTTACATGATTTTCCAGAAGTCTGAATCCCTAAAATCTTCGTGACTTCGTGTTTCGCGTTGTCGGAAGATGCCTCCAACAATGCCTCCAACAAGGACACATGCCCTTCTGTGGGATCTTTCATCTCTGATTGGTATTCCTGTCTCAACATTGAGAAAATGAAAAGTAGTTCTAGAATCAACATTGAGAAGTTTAACACACCTATCTTAATTTCGGAATACCCCTTTCTGCACTCTGCCCTCTCACTACCTGGGACTCCCTCTTTCTAACTTAACAACCAAAAACATCTCCTGGGACTCTCTCCTACTCTCCATTACCAACCGTCTTAGCAACTGGACCTTTCATTCCCTCAACCTTCCATCCAGTCAATCCTATAGGCCATCCCAACTTACCTCTTCTCAGCCCTAGCTTCCCCCCAATCAGTCATAAAGAAAATAAGGAATCTGCAAAGAAAATTTCTATGGCATGGACACAATCTGGACAAAAAATGGGGCCTAGTTAGCTGGGACAAAGTCTGCAATCCCAGATCTTCAGGTGGTCTAGGCCTTCGGGACCCTGGAAAATTAAATAGAACCATGGGAGCAAGACTTTGGTGGAGATGGCTCAAAACACCAACAAAGATCTAGGCAAAACTATGGAAATTCAAGTATGCCCCAAAAGCGCATCAAATCCATCTTATAAGAATGCAAGAGCAAATTCAAGGCTCCAACATCTACAATGCGGCCTGAAAAAATCGGCCACTCATACAAGAACATGCTTTATGGGAAGTTCACAATGGAAAGAATGCCCTATTCTAGATGGATTCCTGGAAGAAAATTCCACCCCTACAATAGGAAGAAAATATACAATCCTAATAAAATCACATTCAAGATCTTGCCACTCTCAAAGTGGCATATGTATGGACAGATACCCCCAGTAGTTCCCCCTGGAAAAACTGGAAATCTACCCATTAGGAACTCCAAGTGGCCAAGGACCGTGACCTACAGCATTGGAAACAAGCAACTTCCCAAAGGCGAATCCGGAAAAGAATAGACCAAGAAATTCTCAGATGGGGTTACACACCTCATGGAAGCTTCACTCTCAAGGAGAGATACACTCTATAGGAGAAACTCCATAATCTTCAAAAAGATAGCATCTGGACAACAATATGGAAATCAAAACTCTTGCCCAAAATATCTACATTCCTCTGTCTTCTACTTCAGAACAAGATCTTAACCTGGGAAAATTTTCAAAGATGAGGTTTCCTTGGCCCCTCGATTTTCCATCTCTGCCATCTCCAAGCAGAAACCATGGAGCACCTCCTAAAAAAATTTCCACTCAATGAGTTCATATGGAACCGGGCCACTCATCTCATGAGAAGAACCAAACGAGTTAAAAACAACATCATAAGCACCATCAGGGATTGGGGTTCCGGATCCTTTAAAATTCCTATCCTGAAAAAAACCTAGCAACTCTTACCAGGCTTCATAGTTTGGCAACTATGGAAAGAGAGAAACAAAAGAATATTTTATCCCCATCCCTCCCCTCCTACCCTCCTCTGGAATACAATCCTCCTGCTTTTCCTGGAAACTCTTTGGCTTCATTTGTGGACCAAGGAAGACTTACCCACTGACCCAGGTGAGCTCTCGCTCCTCAACTCTTGGGGCTTCTTGTTTGCACACTCCACCTCTCCTCAACAACCCCCCTAAATTCAAAATCCCCCAGTCCCTCTAAGTGGCTCCCCCCTTACCTAGCTTCCATAAAGTCAACTTTGATGGCACATCAAAGGGAAATCTAGGACACTTAGGCTATGGAGTGTTCATAAGAAATAGACGGGGCCAAATTCAAAGCCTCATTGTAGAAAATCTAGGATGCGACACCAATAATTCAACATAAATTTGGGGTCTTACAAAGGAGTGCAAATGGATCTAGTTCAAAACCTCACCTTTCTAATCATTGAAGGAGACTCCAAAATCATAATAGACCTAGAAAAAAAAATCCTGAATGGAAGAGATCCAGGGAAAACCACTCTCAGATGGCACCTCCTTGGCCCTCTTTACAGCTTCAAGGCACTTCTCATACCCTCTCTTACTCTAAGCCCCTCACACATTCGACGAAGTGAAAACAAAGTTGTGGATAGACTGGCCAATGCAGGGGTTGACTCCATGCAACAGATCATTCTCCACAATTCCAGGCAGTCCCAAAGCTCAACCCTCTAGCTCTAAGGCAAGGATCTTTCCCAGCTAGACGACCCTAACCCGAAAGGGGTGTCACCTTTGATTACTTATAAAATCTTCCAAGTCAGAAATGATCAAAAGCTCAGGAAAGAGGGTGACCGTAAGCGCAAATGTAGAAGATCAACAACCGACAGATGATTTCGGGAACTCGACTATCCAGAGTAAGAGGCACAAAGGGAGCTATTTTCCAAGATCGCGAAGTCACAAAACATGAAGTCGCAAAACATGAGAGAGGATATCGACCATTGGAGCACGAGGAGATCTGGACCGTCGATCTTGTCCCATTGATCTGACACAAGAATATTTCGTGAACTCAACAATTGGGAGTCTGAAGCATGGAGGGAGTTGCTCTCCAAAGTCGTGAAATGTGAGAGGGGATCTAGACTGTTGAAGCACGAGGAGATCTCAACCGTTGATCTAGTCCCGAAGGACTTGCAAGTTTGTGTATCGGGAGAAGGATATCACTTAGTCCTTTGTTATTGCAAAATGCGAAGTCCTGAAATCGGGAGAAGCGAAGGATCACGAAATGCAAACTCGCAATTTGACCGTAGCCCTCAGATCACAGGAAGTCATAGAATGTTGATCTAATGCAAGTTCAAGGATTTGGGTTTCGGAAGAGGAAATCAAGCTCATCTTCCGACAACGCGAAACACGAAGTCACGAAGGTTTCGGGGATTCAGACTTCTGGAAAATCGTGTAAAGCAATGTAATTTTGTAACCAATAGTTCCACCTTTAGTTGCAGGCATTTATATGTACGTAGTTAGGCTGCAGGTTTTTTGTAAGCTCACAGTTGGGATTAATATAAGGATCCACTTTTATTTACAAAAAAAATAAAAACATTGAGAAGTTTAATGATCAAAACTTTGAGCTATGGAAACTCAAGATGGAGGACCTTCTTGTAGAAAAAGAACTATGGATCATTTTGGATCTTCATACACAAACTACTAGTACACAATCTATTGGTAGACTACGTGCTACTACACAATCTACTAGTACACAAATTACTAGAACACAAACTACTAGTACACAAATTACTAGAACACAAACTACTAGTACTCAATCTACTGATATGTCAAAACAAGATTGGGAGAAGCTTCATAGAAGAACAAGAAGTATGATTCGACTATGCTTGGAAGATACAATGTTATTGAATGTGTTAGGGGAATATATAGGCAAGTAAATATGGGAAAAGTTGGGGAATTTGTATCAGTCATTGTCCCTAGTAAACAAATTGTTTCTTCAAAAGGAGTTGTATAATATTAGGATAGAAAATGGAGACTCAATGATAGAGCATATAAATGCCTTCAATAATCTAGTAAGTCATCTTGTCTTTGTTAATATTATGAATGCAAAAGAAGATAAATGTATTACTTTATTATGTCCTTTCACAGACTCCTGGGATAATTTGGTTGGAGCAATTGGTAGTACCACTCAATCTACATTGAAGTATGAGGAAATAGTTACATTAAAGTATGAGGAAATAGTTACATCGTTGTTATTGGAAGAGATGAGGTAAAAAATCATGGATAGTCATAACACATATGGATAGTCATAGTCTTTGTTAATATTATGAATGCAAAAGAAGATAAATGTATTACTTTATTATGTCCTTTCACAGACTCCTGGGATAATCAGGTTGGAGCAATTGGTAGTACCACTCAATCTACATTGAAGTATGAGGAAATAGTTACATTGAAGTATGAGGAAATAGTTACATTGAAGTATGAGGAAATAGTTACATCGTTGTTATCGGAAGAGATAAGGTAAAAAATCATGGATAGTCATAACACATATGGCTTATCTATGAGAGGTCATCCCCAAGATAGGAATGAAAATAAGTGTTCCAAGGAGGGGAGATCCAAATCTAAAAGTAGATCTAAATCCTCAAGAAAATATTTGAGGAAATGATGAAAATGTGTAAATCTATAGATTTGAGTAATTATTATTTAATCCTAATTCTCCACAAGTTTTTCACCATGCTAAATTCATTTATGTATTCATAAATAAATTTTAAACAACAAAAAATAATAATTTTGTGCAAATTTATATCGCTCAATATAAATTTTCCATAAAAATTGTGCAAATAAAAACTATATATTCTAAAATCTAATTGAATTTATTATATTATTTTTTTACAATATATTTTTATAACTTGTAAATATATTTGAAATAATTCTACTTATTCAATAAAAATTTAATAAAATGTTGTTTTGATAAATTATATGATGAGAATTAACATACCATGAAAAGTAAACTATCAAACTCTCTAATATCATGTTATAAGTCACATCATCATCTAAAAAATTATAAAATTACTTTTTATATTATAAAATTACTTTTTATATTATAAGTCACATCATCATCTAAAAAATTATAAAATTACTTTTTATATTAATGTTTAACCAAATGCCAAAAATAATTTTGTTTTATAATATCACTCATTCTCTTGTTTGGATGTAGATGCTGTGAAATATTCACTTGCATAAAGATCGTTGATTCTTTGATCATTGAACATAAGTTGGAATGAGATAATTTTACAGTAAAAACTGTGTTTTTAATTAAAAGTACAAATTTTAAAAATCAAACAAACTAATACATGGTCAGTTATAGTTCAGCATGCATAAATAAGATAATTTTATAATAAAAACATTTTTAAATCAAAAATACAACTTTTAGATACAAAAATTCTCTAAATTCATTCATAATAATAGGAAATTCGAATAAAGTAGCTAATACATTTTATAAAAATAGTTAATTCTCAGCACTGGTTAAGAACATGTGTTTCTTCTTAAGAAGTTATAGGTTGAAATCCAGAGGGGGTAGGGTATGTATACCTTCGTAGACTTTACCAGTCAAATCGCTGGGCGGAGGGGGGTCCCACAAACAAGGGGGTCTCATACACCAATTTGGTGTGCTGGTTTGGCCGTGACCTTAAAAATAGATTATTATTATTATTATTATTATTATATAATAATAATCTATTTTTAAGGTCACCGTTCAGCCATTTGACTGATAAAATCTACGTATTCCCTTCTGGATTTGAACTTATAAACTCCATTTGAAATTACAATACGAATTTCATTCTATTTTAATTTAATTTACATAAATTTTAAATAAAAATGAAATTTATAGTGGCTCTTGAGGTTGAAAAAAATGGAATTTACAGATCCGACAGCTGTATACACTATATTATTAAAAATACAATCAATGAAAAAATGAAATGGTGTTTAACTAGAACTGATAATCTCTGAGAGAGTCGAGAGTGATGACCTCGAACTCTATTACCGATAGATTGCTATCCATCTTTACATCAAAATCATAGTCAGGGGGCAGTTTAACGACTTGAATGAGTTTCTGATTGGCATTTTCGGTGCCAATCTGCAGCCTGTCCACTGAAAGTCGCATGGAACCCCTAAATAATGTAATCCTCGCGTTCCGCAGCACCACCGTCGTTCCAGGCTTCATTACATGCACTGAAATGACATGGCATGATATATATAATTCCTCGAGTTATTAATGGATTTGCAAATGAGAAATAAATGAACAATAATATAAATATTATTTACCTTGGGAACCTCTGGCAGTAAATAGAATGACAGCGGTGTCATCGCCCACAAGGCATTCAGCTACAGGAATAGTGGGAGTTGAAATG
>JZKD02S1179084.1:849443-863220 GCA_000966675.3 Picea glauca | reverse complement strand
GATGTGCATGGTTGTGTAATTCTTACCATGGTTGAATTTGGTTGACTATCATTGGCTATGGTCAAATCTAGTTAACTATGGTTGAATATGGTTAATTTATGGTTGAATTGGGTTTACAATGGTTGACATAAGTTTGACCATGTTTGAGCATGCTGACTATGGTTTACCATGTTTGACCACATTTGACCATGTAGAGTATGTCTGACCATGTTTGGTCGTTGTTGACTATGGTTTTCCGTGAAAAGCTATAGTTGACTATAGTCAACCATGGGTGACATCATTTGACTATGGTGTGCATGTTGGGTATGTCCACCATAGTTGACTATGGTTTACCATGGTTGACTATGGTCGACCATTGTTGACTAATGTTAAGTATGGTTGACCAAGGTAGACCGTGGTTTATTATGGAAGATCATGTTGACCATGGGTGACTATGGTTAACCATGGTTGACTACGTATGACCACGATTGATTATGGTTGATTATAGGTAGCTATGTTAAACTATGGTTGACCATGATTGACCTTATTTGACAATGTAAATTATGTATGACTACGTCTGACCAAGGTTGACTATTGTTATGCATGAACATATATAGTTGACTATGGTTGGCCATGGTTGAAAATGTTTGACAATAGTGATGTTGACTATGGTTGCCTATGGTTGACTATGGTTGAGCAAGGTAGACCATGGTCAACTATGGAAGACCATATAGACTATGGGTGACTAATTCACGGATGATTTTAGGGGCTAAATTTCGCTCATGGACTAATTTTCCATGGTTTTTCCAAAAACGAGATTCTCTATTTTAAAAATGATTCGCCCATATTCTATATCATAAAATGATTTTACTTTAAAAATAGCCAAAATTTTATAAAAACTATATAAAATCCTTAGAAATTTTAATATTTTTACAAAAATATCGCCAATCATTTATAGTTGGCATATGAAGGATTATTAAGATTTGCCAAGGTTTCTACATTTTAAAATAAATTTCCATCCTTAAAATCATCCCTGGTGACTATGATTGAACATGGTTCATGATGTATGACCATGGTTGATCATGTTTGACTATAGTTGACCATGGTGGACTATGTTTGAACATTATTGACTATAGTTTTACTATGATTGGATTTCATGACAATATGATGCTGGTGAAGGGATGGATCGATCTCTTCTATGGAGTTATGGGAGATCAATTCCCACCACCTAAAGGGATGGATCCATCTCTTCTATGGAGTTACGGGGGACAATTCAAAGTTCTTGAGAAGATTGGTAATGTTACCTACAAATTGGAGTTGACATTCCACATGCGACATATTCACCCTATCTTCCATGTTATCCAATTGAATTCGTGCCAAAGAGACCCAGATGACCCAAGTTGAGTTGAGTCATCCAAAGCATCGACCATGGTTGCATATCAACTAGAGTTGGAGGTAGAGAAGATTTTGGTGCATCATATATTAGGATGGGGAAGAGGTCGAGTGCATGAGTAATTCATCCATTGGAAGGACAAACCCAATGAAGATGACAATTGGGAGAGATATAAATCCTTGTGGAAATATGAGGACATGATTTAGGAGGTTGACAAAGGTCACTATGAATCCAAACTAGTGTGGAAGTTGTCAGGACAATTACACATTTCTTGGTGGAGGATGTAAGGCCTTCTGTGACACCTGCCGAGCACTCAAGATCCTTGTGCAAATTCAATAATGGGATAGATGAAGAATACAAGAAGGGAATGATCCGTTGTGAAATAACTTATATTATTAGTGGGAAAGATCACATTGGGGTACAATGGTGACATGTGAGATGAAGGGAACACACACCCTTCTAACCTTGTGATAGATGACATAGATTTGAGTTTCATTTGAGTAGGGGTGAGGCAACTTTGGAGCACACCCAAGGAGTGGAGTCATCTACTCTTGACAGGATGGGTGCACTGGAGAGGTTGGAAAACCCCATCGACACACCCACAAAGAGTGATGACGATTAGTGTAAGGAAGAGAAAAAGGTAAGGGGAGCACTCCCAAGTATGGGGTGCATCGATCCAATAGATATGATGGTTGAGGGGTGCACAGGCTTATTGGGAACATCAAGTCCACATAGGGGCATGGCAATTCATTTGGGTGTGGGTTCATCTAGGGACATGACACACCCAAAATATATGATGTTTCACTCAAGTTATCCTTAGAGTTCCTATAAAAGCACATATGCACACAACCAAATCCATAAGAATAAAAGTGAAGGAAAGAGACATGGAGGTCTGAGGTTAGGTGCAAAAGTGGGGTGTACCTCAGGTTGAGGCAAGGAGGAGCAAAGGTGAAAGTCTTAGTGTGAGATATCCACAAGTATGGATAGTTATGTTGTATGGGGCAGATTCATGAGACTCTTCCCATCTATATAACTGGGAAAATAGTGCCCCTCTTTGTAAAGCTTTGTTTTTATTTCTCAATATAATAAACAAAGCCAAGTATTAGGAACTGTTGGTGTTGCCTATACTAGATTTGTGTCTCTTGAGTTTCACATGTTTTTTTTGTATGCTAGAATTGTTGGGTATGTGTTATATTCTTTGCATGTGTGTGTGTGGGTGCGTCAGATTCGACAGCTACGTCTAACGATCCCAGCTTCCTTCACTCTTTGTGTCGTGTGCATCGGGTGCTTCCTATTGGAGTTCCAGGAGGGGTTAGGTATGCCCCCCCTGGTTACGCACAGTGCTCGAGGCAATGCCCCGAAATTTGTTTTTAGGTGGTTTTTGCTATTTTAGCGGATTTTTCTATTTTTAGTGGTTTTCTAAATTAATCTCGGATTAAGGGATTAAGGTTTTGGTGTTTGTTGACATAGGGGCGGACCTAGGGTTCAATGCTTCAACAACGCACCAAAAAAACACTAACTGTTGACCCTTTCAGCAACACCTACGAAGCAGATGAAGTCTCACCCAAGGTAGAGGCAGGGGTGGTTGCAGGACTCAAATATCTGCAACCTAGCTGGGACACAGATCTGTGATTACAACACCTTAACAGAGAACTTAGCAGTTTTCATTCATTAGTACTTAGCCTTTGTCTACAGCGCAGATAAACCCTAATTACAGCATAACGCATTATTCAACAAGATTCAACACATTCAAGTACTAAGCACATCAAAATAGATCAGATCTAGTACTTACTTACATCACCAAGAACTAAGCTCTCATATCAGATACATCTAAACATACATTACTACACTAAGCATAAATCATATGAGAAATAAATCAACCATAATGTACAAAGCAACCATAACAAAGGATATACATGGTTCACCCCCAGCCTGGGTCTATGTCCACCAACTCTTCGTCTTCTTTATTATCTTCTATCAATCTCCTTACATGCACAAAGCCTAAGAACCCACTCTGCATAGGACATGAGATATGTGCGTACTTCACCAGATCCTCCTTCTTTGAGCTAGGTTAAATCACAAATCCTTTACACAGTCTCTTACAGTCACTTTCAGTTAGCCTTGCAAGTTCTTAACACATAACATGCACAAAGCATTTACAACTATCACTTGCACTTAGCACAACATCAGACATATGCACCCATTGTCTCTTCTTACATTGCCTAGACATCTATTTATACATTACAAAAGGGCCTAGACATGGGTAAACCCATGGGTCGACATCTCCATACCCGTTACATAAGCCCAAAACCAAAAAATCCCTAAAAGGGGGCCGAGATCCTGCAATCTCCGCTTCGACTTGCGCTCCACCTTTGACAGCCTGTTGAAGTCCCAAAATAGGTCAAACCTGAACAAGGATCTCCAAAACTTGGTCAAGGGACAATAGGCCCCCAACACTCACCTATGACTTGTCCTGAGTCACTCTGATCTGGGTAGCTCTGCCTCAAAATCCTCGAGCCTGGCTTGAGCTACTTCGACCTACTGCTTCGCCAAGGCATCCTACTTGGCGAACTCTTGAATAAAATCCTTGTTCATAGGTCCCTCTAAACATTGTTCTACTGAAGTGACTACTTGTTCCAGCTCTGCTCCTTGGCCTTCAATCACCTCAAACAATTGGCAAGCCTTTTCCTGGACTGGTTGGAGCCTCTGAGTCACTTCCATGACTTTGCTCTGTATGGTATGGACCTGCTGCTGTCCAGTGCGTTGTTCCTGGGATATTTTCATTCTTTCAACTTGACAGGAGCTTCAACTGTGCCTGTACTGTCGTTGCTTGTTTCTTTGCCTCCTGGAGCTGTGACTCCAGTCTCTTCAGTTCGGGGTCCTCAGTAAGTCGCTCGTAAGTCTACGCACTTCTACTACTAAGCTATTGACATTCTAAAGATAATGCTCTGATCCTCTCAACTGCACTCCAGGCAGTGGCTTCTCTTTGGTCTCGCATGTCCTACAGAGTACTTGGTACTGTTTATAGCTCTAGATCTGCTATTCTCTATTGAAGCTGTTGGATGGCTTCAACAAGATGTGCTACTTGATGCTCTGCTAGGTCTTCCTCCTTTTGCTCTAAGCCCATCACAAAGTGAAGTGCTTTGTTGATTGTTTCTTTTACTCCAACCTGCTCCACGAGAAACTATTCTTTCTCATGTTGGATTTGCATTTTCTCCTTTTCAAAATTTGCTTGGAGGTCGTTCTTCTCCTACTACGCAACTCGACGTTTCTCTATCACTTTCTCTTGTGCTTGCTTTAGGGCCACCGTGGCATGTTTTGTTTCTTCCTATGCATGACAAAGGCGAGCTTTAGTTGCATCGTCTAGTTTGAAAAGTTGGGTAGGCTCATCTCCCAACTCTTTTTCTTTTGATGGTGGGGGCACAATGGACAATGCGCGGCTGGAGTGAAGGGCCTGTTGTACCCCTCACAATTCTGCTTCAATTTTTTCATACATGGTCTCTTGCTTAGCTTCATTTCTCTGCAAAATATCTTTTGAGGCATCTGATACAACTTTGATGATGAAATTGAAGTCATCGAGCATGAGCATAGTTTGCAGCTTGGTCTTACTAGCTTTTGACTTCTTCCATGATGTGAGTTTCATGGGAGAAACCTTTCTTTTGTTAGATGGCTTTGCGTCATCAGGGAGATTCTGTGGTGGTTTTACTTCGCCTTGCTTCTGCTAATCTTCTTTTACATTGTTCTCTTCTTTATCTACTTTTTCATCACCTCCTCTTCCAGGTGATTTTGAAGAAGTTTCTTCTGATGCACTTCTCAGCTACTGGACCTCTTCTGTCTTCTTCCTTCTGCTAGTTCCAGGTATATAATGCTCTTCACGAGTGACCATCGGGATTTCGATTAGTTCAGGGTCGAATAGTTCTGCGGGGTCAACCGAGAGAAGGATCTTTGCAAGCCATTCCTTAGTTATTTATTCTAGGTCCTCCTCTGTGATTTTGTAATAACTCTATAGTACTTCTTTGTGTTCGTATTCGCGCGTAGTGATGTAGATAAAATGTATGTCTGCATGGAACTTCACAAATGGCCTGAACCTGTGTAARGTGTTCGACGTTATACGAGGGAAAACTTCAATAGCCCTCTTTAACTACATATAGTAGGTGTGGAACAATGTGTTTGACTKCCATTGTTTTCCCATATCGTTCGAATACTAGAGCGAAGTGAACTTCATGACAAATGTTTCAGATGGCTTTATTTCAGGGAAGGTCGCACCTTCTAACATCTCCCAAGATATGAATKCTATGAGGATCAACAACCAACTAAAATGGAACTCATAGCCATGATCCTGAGCTTCGCGACAGTCTTGGTTTAACTAGTTCACTAAGTACTTTGCCCAATTCATCTATATCCCCTCCACATATTTCCCCACGAGGTCAACAACAAACCCTGTGACCTGTGTGGGTCTGTTCTTTCAGACTGGCTTACCAAAAATCAAATGGAAAGCAAGGTGCATTGTGCCATTCTGGATGGAGGTTACCTTGTATCCTTGCTTCCCCTTCTCCACATCATCGTATGTATCTTTAATATTTTTCGCTAAGGTGCGGTCTGTAGCTTTTCCTGGGTAAAAGTCTTGCAGGTCTGGTCCCTGCATGCTCAATCCGGTGATCCGATGGATCGACAGTGATGCGTTTGTCTAGCCACAGGTAGCCTCCATGGAAGCTCGACAGTAGGAGCTTAACACACGCGTTAACCTCTTGGTGCCTTCCAAAATGGGGCATTTTCATCATGTTCAGAATAGTGGACTACGCGAGGTCCATAGTCCATGGTTGGGGGATTATCCTCGACTTCTTCCCCTTCATCCTAGTCAAATATCTGTGAGAAGAAAGCATGTTGAAGTTCTTGCGATCCCCTAGGTTAAATTCATTGATCTTTAGTGTCATGATCTTATCTGACTGAGGCTTGCCTGTGCGTATCCACTATGAGAGGTACGTAGTGAGCATGGTGTAGTTGAAGTCCCTGGGGACAATGTCACGATTCATAGTGTCCACCAAAGGCGGGATGTAGTCAAGCAGGATGGATGGGATTAACTTCACGTTTTCCAAGTCATCTCGATTCTTGGTTCTTTTCTCGGTTGCAACTTGGGATGGTCGGGATCCACGAGTAGTCGACAGGGAGGCTTGCAATCCTCTCATCGATGAAGGATGAATTCCGATGGACATCACCTTCTAAGCCATAAGTTCAATTAGAACTTCTTCGACAAAATTTTCTATGGCACTGAGTTCATCCGACAACACTTGAGATTGGATAATTTAGGTCGATGAAGAAATGCTCAATGCAATAGAACAGGTAGTGAAGTCTTAGTAAGCACAACATAGTAACAGTGAGTTCTCTTGTTGGCTTGGATACAATTCGTGAATTTTTTCTTGGTGCAACATTCGACGAATTAAGTAGACAATGATGTAACAGATCCCTCCGTGGACAAGAAGCCGTCATCAATGGAGTTTTGTTCGTTATGGTGCAGTCCCAATGGTTCGATAGCGCTTTATGATCATAATTGTTGTTCTAACCATGCGTGAACATCAGTCTAATGATTACAATGCCTCCAACAGTCATATCGCTCCACCATGGCGAAGTGTCAATCTAAGTTGCTCTGATACTCCAACGAAGTTCAAATTCTGGAGACCTTCCTTATACAAAGTCTTCTCTGGAACTTCCTGTAATTTCTCCAACTTTGCTTTCTTCTTGCTGAGCTTTCTATCCTTCTTCCCTGTGATCTGCGTCTCAGTATTCCTCTTTCCATTCTAATTCTTATCTCCTCTTGGCATAGTAACTTCACGATGTTGGTGGTCTTTCCTAAGTTTCAAGGGTGATACTGCTTCTTTGTCTGGGGTAAGTGTTCTACTCTCATGTATAGACAAGTGTTTCAAATTTTCTTGTGTTCTTTCAACTTCGACATCCATATTTCTGGTCCTCAGTAGCTTCGATTGGTTTTCTTGTTGTTTTGGTAAGTGTGCTATTCTCTTAGCCATGATGTCCCTTAGTTCTTGCTTTTCCTGTTCTACAACTTCCTCTTCTTTTCTACGGGTCTGATCTTTCTCAATCCAGGTTTTTCCTAGTAGTATAGAAAATGGGGTGTTATTCCCAATAAATTTAACAACCTCAAATTATTCTTATTTCGAAGTGCCATGAGCACTCAGAGATGTTTGGGTAAGTCTTCCACATAGGGTTATCAACTTTCCTCTAAACAATCCTATTCCTCCCAATGAAGGAATCATAGCAGGCTTTCCTAAAATTTCCCAAGTTCTTTCTGTCATAATATTCACCTGTGTTTCCTCATCCAAATCACAATCTAAGTCGAAGTCTCGTATTCTTGTTTCTATGCACTATTTCTCTTTAAAGATCTCTAATAAGTTGATATCTCTGTGGTCATTCAAGGTTTCTTTCATTTGCAGTAATACAATCTGTGATTCTTTCTGGAGTTCAGCCATGGTTTCAGTTTCTTGGTCTTCCTCAGGGTTTTCTTGTCTCATATTCATTCTTTCAACCTTAGCAATCATTCTAGGAAAATCCAGAACGTCATGGTGCATAGCTTTACAGCAAATAAAACTAGGTCTTCTACCAGGGCATTCCTTATCAAGGTGTCACGGTCTTCAACAACTGTAACAAAGAGTTAATTCTCTCTTTCTCTTAAATGATCCCCAACCTTTCTAGTACTGTGCACTAGGATCATAGTAGCTAACCTGCAAAAATTTCTTCCTAGGATCCTGCATCCATTTGTTAGTCCAAACATTCTTTCTTGTCATAGGAATAACATATCTTTCATTATTTCTATCAGATCTACTCATATCAAACCTTCTTTCTTCTAGTTGTGCCCTAGTTTTCCGACTAGGACAAAATTTATCAAACATACCTAGATCCATACTTTCGAAACAAAAATTTTCACTTATCTTACCTTTAACAGAGAACAAAGATTCCTGATCTTATCTCTTTAATAAAAAAATTCATTATTCTTACCTTTATCAAAGCACAAAGATTTCAGATCTTTCCTCATTTATTCAAATATGCTTCCTTTATTAGTATAGAGCTTCGCAGTCAAGTAGAATACTACACACTTAAAGCAACAGATCTACGCACAGACCTTTCTTTCTTTTCCTCAGTTCCCAACAATCACAATTTCAGGTCCCAGCATCAAAACCATTTGTTGGCATAGGGGCAGACCCAGGGTTCAACGCTTCAACAATGCACCAAAAAAACCCTAAATACCATCCCTTTCAACAAAACTTGCGGGGTAGAAGCAGGGGTGGTTGCAGGACTCAAATGTCTGCAACCTAGATGGGACACAGATTTGTGATTACAACACCTTAACAGAGCACTTAGTAATTGTCATTCATTAGTACTTAGCCTTTGTCTACAGTGCAGATAAACCCTAATTATAGCGCATCACAATATTCAACACATTCAAGTACTAAGCACATCAAAATAGATCAGATCTGGTACATATTTACATCACCAAGCACTAAGCTATCATATCATATACATCTAAAAATACATTACTACACTAAGCATAAATCATATGAGTAATAAAATAACCATAACGCACAAAGAAACCATAAAACAGGATATACGTGGTTCACCCCTAGCTTGGGTCTATGTCCTCCAACTCTTTGTCTTCTTTATTATCTTCTGTCAATCTCCTTACATGCACAAAGCCTTAGAACCCACTCCACATAGTACAAGATATCTGTGCGTACTCCACCAGATCCTCCTTCCTTAAGCTAGGTTGCAGCACAAAGCCTTTACACAGTCACTTGCACTTAGCCTTGCAAGTTCTTAACACATAGCATGCACAAAGCATTTACAACTATCACTTTCACTTAGCACAACATCATACATATGCAAACATTGTTTCTTATTACATCGCCAAGACATCTATTTATACATTCCAAAAGGGCCTAGACATGGGTAAACCCATGGTTCAACATCTCCATACCCGTTACATAAGCCCAAAACCTAAAAATCCCTAAAAGGACGCCAAGATCCCGCGATCACTACTTCTACTTGCGCTCCACCTTTGACAGCTTGTCGAAGTCCCAAAATAGGTCAAACTTGACCAAGGATATCCAAAACTTGGTCAAGGGCCAACAGTAGCTACGAAATACCTAACAACATTGTATATATTGTATGGTGAATGGTGAAATTAATACAATAAAGTGTTGAAAGGCGTGGCACCAAGGAAGGCTAGTTTTCTCTCGGTAAAGGGTTTCTAGTGTAAATCTCTGCGTGCTATGTGTATGAGCCATTGATTAATTTCTGTTATGCTTAAGAATCTATATGCATTGCTTTACTTCACAGGTTTAAAACTCACACGAATGAATAAGTATACAATTGAGTTGCATAGAGTAAGAATGTGACTCGTCTGTAACCTAGAACAGAGTATGGGTATCTCCCCTTGTTTTATCCAAGCTACCAAGTGAAAATCGTTGTGATATTGCATGTTCATGAGATTCCAAGATTGGAATTGGGCGTGACTCTTGAGGGCATGACATATTTTGATGAAGGGTTCATAATCTCTTCACCACTATCTCGACTATAGATGGTATCAGAGAAAACTTTGAAGAAAATTTGTTGTGAAGGAAGTTCAGTGGGAATGTTCATACTTGTTCTTCTTCTGCGCTTATTATCATGTTGTTTGCTAAAATATGGGAAGTAAGTGTAGTGAAGCTCATATAATTGGGAAGGAATAATTCTCATCACATTTTAATAAATGAAGTCTTCATATATGGGGATATTTGGGGTTCCTTGGGTGTGTGACATGCTAAGGGGTGACTCCACCCAAGATGACTTGCAATATAATTCAGAAAATGGACAGTTTGATGAAGGGTTGAGGGAAATACTTAAGCACTCCACCAAATGGATGAATCCTCTAAGAAATGAGGATGGTGCACCTAGAAAAGTCGAATAAACTTGGCTAAGCATCGTGCTAACCCAAATGTTGAGTTGATTGGGAAGACTGGGGCATCGATTAGGAGTTCTGTGGGTCGGTTCATAAAGTTTCCCAAACACACCCACATGAGGAGTCATCCCAACTTTGCAAAGGGGCGTGACTTGGTGAACCAACATGTCGGCTCACCCATGGGCATATAGATGCGACAATTGGCATGGATCAATACCCATAAAGGCACAAGGGTGCACAACCAAGGGAGGCATATTGGAGAAGAGTAAGCTCTCTGTGATTCTGAGGCATGCTTAGATGAAGAGGAGTGATCTCCCTTGAGGAGCCAAGTCACTCCACATGGGTGGAATTGTGATACCTTGAACCGATTCTGTGACAGAGATGGAGCACCCTTATTTTGGGACAATTTTGGGGAAGTTTGGAAATGCAGGTCTGTAGGAGGCATGTGTGAGGCATAATTGAAATCTGTGGAGTGTACAATATTGAGGAACAACAATTCTATGGTTGAGGACACATCTGAGGTGCACCACAGGAAATTGCGTAGACGATTGTGATAAAGAATATTGGTGTGATGAATATGTGTATGAGTGTCTTTTTGATGTGAGGTAAGTTGAGTGACTTATTTCAAGTTCTAACCAAGATGGAAGTGATCATATTGTAACTGTTTTTCAATAATAAAGAATTATCCAGGTGTTAGGAATAGTTCTTTCTTCCCACGCTATTTATGTGTATGTATTTTTTTTGTTCTATGGTTTTTCTCTTGGTTTCTCATTTTCATGGATGTACGCTTATATATGACTAAGAGTTAAGTTTTTGACAATTGTCTAAGTATAAAAGAGTTGCACTAGAGTAGGAGTGTGACTCTCTTGTAGCCTAGAACAAAGTATGGGTATGATTTAGGTGAAGAGGCATAGTCCAGACGAAATATCCTTGGTGTTTCCAAGTAGCCAAGTATATCTAGAGGAAGTGTGGAAGAAGGTACATTTACAAGACATTAAGCAATTGAAGGTAGAGCATCAGGAAATGATCACTCTCTCTGAGCAGCAGAGACTGAAAAGTACACAATATGGAGAGAAAGTGAAAAATATTCAATCCAAAATGAAATATAGAAACAAAACCACCATCATCATTGAAATTGTGAAAGAAGAATTATTGATAGCCAATGAAGATATGAGGGAGGCTCATAGACAATTCTTCGTTGAGTTGAACAAAATTCAATAATTTCATGGTGATTTGATGAGCTTCTCAGACCAGGTGAAATAGAAAAGTATAAGATAAAATATTCACATGATTCCTTCAAAAAGGTGGTAGACTGAAAGAATACATATGCAGATACCCATTCATATCTCCCGATATTTGATCCTGGATAAAAATGGAAAACCCAAGTATTATTGGACACCTGGAAGGCCTCATGTGAGGAGATTGAGGAACTGTAGAGTTTACCACCGAATCTTGCTTCAAACTATGGAATTCAACAAATGACCTCTTAAAATAGTTTGGAATGCCATTTATGGATGAATTGAATCAAGTAGTTCCTAGTAAGCTAAGAAAATCAGAAGTTAATGCAGACCAAGATGACAACAAGAGAGAAATTTCCCATATTAGTGAAATTAATAAAGATGTTTTGAATATCTACTTGGGAAAGCTAGTAAACATTTCCACTATATCTGATGACTACATTAAAATAGTGCACAAGGATTTGGAATGAGAGGTTTCTAGGAGGATTTATGATGGAGAGTTACAATTTTAAAGGATAAAATTGGGCAACGTCGAAGAAGTCTCCAAATTTTATAATTTGTGGACATTGTTCAAAGAGAATTTAATTGTAAAGAAGTCTCCCTAAATTTTGTATGTATTTATTGTATATTTAAAAGTTGAAGTATAAATGGAAACTGAAATGTAAAGAAGGACAAAAGGGGTGAGATAAAACATTTGTAATATAACCTTAGAAGTTACAGAATCTAAAGAGCCTTTCTTATTCTATAAAAGAGAGTGATTATAATAGAGAAAATGATTTTTTCCCATTGTAATATTGTAATAATCTTATGGCATGAATAAAGGACAAAATAATGATATCATAGCCATGAATGGTATTTAACTGTGTTATGATATTCTTCTTGAATCCCAGTTGATTTCACCAGTTATTTGAATGATTTTTTATTTGAATTCTTTATGCATTCATCATTTAATTAACTAATTCATTTATGGTTTCTATCAGACACAATGGTTATGTTTCGGGTGTAGAAAATAATTATTTACAAGCTATATCAGTTTCATTATTGTTTTCATTAATTGTTGGCAGTATGAATTCCTTCAATGTCAAGCAATATAACCTAATGATGTATCCGACTCTTTACATTATATCTTGATCATGATAGGTTACAATAATATATAGATAGGTTTTTCCTTTACTAATTACATTTAGAATTATAATGGTTGTTACAAGAAAATTTTATTTCCTTCTCTACTTTATAAAAAAAAAGCTTAGTGGCAACCAATCCCACACACTGGTCGAATCTTGCTATACCAAATGAGAGTGATTCTAATTAGGACACGACATTAGGAATTCTCCCTTACTTATTGGCATACAACATTGTGTCCCATAAACATAACCATAACTAGGTAAATTTTATTAATATAAATCTGTTAAAATCCTACAACAAGATTACATCGAAGAATTTGTTTCATTTTATCAAGTAAAAGGCCTTGGAAACTACACTCCCATAATAGATATTATCTACATTCTTATACAAAATCCCCTAGAATTTCTTGATGCTATATATTTGATAATATAGACACAATATTCTAAGAACCTTGAAAAATGTTATACTTAGTAGAAAGCATGGTGACTAGTGGCTTCTTCCTAGCCAGTGTTTGGATAGGAAAAATCTGTTAGGAAAGGGTTGGACCCATATTAAAACAGACAGACAATTCTGTAGATAATCAAAGAGGGAATACAAAATTTAGAAGACAGAGGTGGTGTCTAAAGACACCATTACAACACTTAATAAAATAACATTGTAATTAAATAACATCACAATGCATATTGGACCATGATATTCCCATATGATATCAATTTGACTACTTGATAATAATGACCCAAGGGGTCTTCTATTTATAGCCTCAATATATATTCAATTCCAGGAAATTGGAAATATATTGTCTACATATAAACGTCAATTGTTAGAGTTGACTCCATCAAATCCACACTATCAATTTGGCTCAAAAAGGATGCATAACTCGACCGTCCATGCATCCATATCGTAGTCTATTATTGGGATATTCGATCCACCACCCGACTATATTCAAGTATTGATCAACTGTCTAACCAACAAGCATGTCAACTACTTGACCGACACATGTAGATATCTCGTTGATTACCCAATTGACTGTATCCATATGTAGGTCGACCACTCGACTGATTGGATCCAGGAGAAGTGTGATGAACCATCAATGTT
>JZKD02S1179084.1:808965-829495 GCA_000966675.3 Picea glauca | reverse complement strand
TAGGCCATTAGTTGTAATTATACCTCCTAGTCTCCTATATATACCAAGGAAACATTTTCATTTTGAATCATCTTGTACTTGAACATTTAAGTGGGGTAAAAGGAGGTTCCCCCCTTGAAGAGACTTATTATCTGAAATTATCTCTTTTTCAAGGCATTGAGTACTTTTTCTGAGGTTTTTCTATGCTATATTGATATTTGGTTCTTAACATATGGTATTAGAGCTTAAGGTCTTGGGGTTTTGATGCTACATCTGAGACACCTTGGAATTTTCTCTATAACTTTTTTTCTACAATGTTTCAGAAGGAATGGCTTGTAGGATATTTAGTAGATGGATCAAGGTACGTTGGGATCAAAATTCATCTCCTGAGGCCTTATACTTTCGGAGATACAGCCTGTACAAGATAGGGTTCTGGAATCATCATGAACGGAGTCATTGTAGAATTTTCACTATAAAATGTTTCTATAATGTTTCAGACCCTGAACTTCATAGGCTATTTACAGAAATTAGTAAGGTATCTGTGGTAAAAATTTCAGCTTCTGGGTCATCTTAAATTTGTAGATACACCCTGTGTAAGATAGGGTATCTGACTAGTCCTATTGACTAGTCTCAAGAAGGTGTTCCAGGTAAAACAATCATAAAATATTCCTAGAGTATCCAAATTGAGTGGGACTAGTTTCATTGGATCATGGACAGTCTGTAGTATTTCTAGTGCGAGTTGCAGAATTTCATATCAATTATTTTGTGCGGGGAACGCTATACAAGTGAGATCTTCTGGAAAGGACAAAAATCGACAAGTTGTGGGGAAGTTACCATAAATTTCACTTGGCACATCCAATTTTGATCAGACATGTGGCATTGCAGAAAAGAAATATCAGAGAACTAAATAAAAGAAAGTTTCATACCCAGAAGGGTCAAAACTTGGGAGATACAATAGAAGAAATATTGGTGAGGTGTAACAATTATTCATCTAATAGTATAACAATTATTCAGTGTAATCATATGGTGGATTATTCGCCCGATCTAGGTGAATTTTTTCCCTGGATGGCGATAGTTGGTAATCCCATTCAATCATTACTAGTCCAGGTGGAGGGGGAAACACCACCGGTTTCGCAGGGGGATTTCTTTTCTCAACTCTCAGGGGTCTCTAGGTTTTACCACGGGCATGATTCAAATGCTTTCTCCTAGCTCTATGGATCTGGAGGTGTAGGGGTAGCTTCGACGCATACTGGTCCCACATCTTCCCTCCCTGGCTCTGCGGACTGTTGCGACTTGTATTCTTAGCCTTCTGAAGGCCTTTTTTCTCCCATTCAGTGTGGTTTTTCTCCCACTTCGGCTACGACAAACCTATCCTGGTATTTCCCAGACCCTATGGTGTCGATGATCTCTCCTCCCCCCCGAGAAAACAAGGGCTTTTCCAGTCAATTTTTCCAGGAAATGGATCAACTACTACCACGACAAGTATTACAGATTAGGGTTATCTAGATCAAGGTGTGGTGTCAGAACTGTTATGCCCTTATGAGGAGCAAGTGTATCTCTCAGATAATTCAACAACATTAGTGGAGGGTTTTATTACAACAAATCTATGGCCTTCAAATTCTAGTGAATGGGATACAATTTATAAAAATAGTTCAATCTCCTCACTAATTATTTGAAATGGCAGTACAAATTTCATTCTATTTTAATTTAATTTACATAAATTTTAAATAAAAAAATAGATTTTTTTCGTGGCTCATGAGGTTGAAAACACAAGAAATTTGAATTTGAAAACCCATAAATTCTTTTGCAAAATTAACACCACTTAATCAAATGAAACGAACTATAGATAATCAAAACATTTTAAAAATGGGTGAAAAAATGAAATGGTGTTTAACTGGGATCATTTGAAGTAGAAATGATAATCTCTGTGAAATTCGAGAGTGATGACCTCAAACTCTAATAATGATAGATTGTTATCCATGTTTACATGAAAATCATAGTCAAGGGGGTAGTTTAATGACTTGAATGAGTTTTTCATTGGGATCCGTGTTGAGGTTGGAATTTTTGGTGCCAATCTGTAGCCTATCCATTGAAAGTCGTAGGGAGCCCCTAAATAATGTAATCCTCATGTTCCGTAGCACCACAGTCATTCTAGGCTTCATTACATGTAATGAAATGAAATGACATGACATATATAATGTAATGAGTTCTTTCTTGAAATATTAATGGATCTGCAAATGAGAAAGAAATGAACAATAACATAAATGTTATTTACCTTGGGAACCTCTAGCATTAAATATAATGACAACAATGTCATCTCCCACAACGCATTCAACTACAGGAATAGTGGCAGTTGAAATGGGAGTGGAATCAAGGACTTTAAGAGTTAGAGTATGGCCCATGGTTCCTAGCCAAAGTGATTTAGGAGCATCACCCATGTCAAGCAAGCCAGCGCGGAAGCAGAAAAGACAGCTGGACAGCACCGGCACAAATTTTGAAACACCTTGATATGTTGTGCCAAACATTAATGTGTGGAGTTAATGAAGCGCACTTGTACATTGTAATGGACCTTGAGCGGATAGCTCACGTCCTTAGAAAGATAAGGCATTTAATAGATTTAATGTAAAGTAGATAGAACATTTAATTCTAGATTTGATAACTTTTGAGTTCGAGAGGGAAACAGGATATAGACACCCTCTTTTGTACATTGTAACATCATCAAGCATTCAGAAGAGAGAAGAGCATACAGAGAAGTGTATGAAGAACTTCCATGTACAGATATTGAATTAATAAGAGAAGCTTTGATTCAATTCCATGGTTGTGTTATTCTCTGTGTATTGTTGATATTATGCTTGTGAATGTTTGCTTCTTGTCATACATTTGCTTTTATATGTTGTGTATGTGATTTCATGGTTGAAGTGAATTCTGGGAGGAAAGGGAGTTAGTTTCAATTGTTTCTCTATCTTGAACCAGAGAATTCCTGCAAAGTGTGTAGTTGAATTTGTCCGCAAGGAGTGCGTGACTGCAGGGTTCAAGTAGGGATAACTTTTGTTCTAGGCTCTCAGAAGTGCAGATTGGCACCAAAGCCATGCAAGGCGTGTGTAGGCTAGAAAAAATATCAGAGTTGCAATTCTGAGCAAAGAGAGCTAAGATTTCTGCTGCAGGAGTGCGCGGGATTGAAGGCTTCAATACTTAGCATGTTTTGAAGCTTTTCCGCAAAGAGCGCGTGCAAGAAACTTCTTCATGAGGGAATTGAAGTTGTCCAAGCTCAGGAGGGACAGGCCTTCAAAGTTGTTGGAGGGCAGCGCAGAGAAGTCGTGTGAGTAGGTTGAACTGAAGTATCATAGGTTGACGAATGAGTCTCGTGGAGAGACACTTCGTGTCCATGGGTTGCGTACAAGAGAACGGACGGACGGAATTCTCTGAGGAGATTTCATGAAGCTCCGAGGGCCATTGGATTTTGTGGAGGTGCAAAAAGGCTACAGTGCAGGAGCAGAATAAATTTGAAGCTCGGAAAGGCAGGAGCGTCAATCGGGATCACGAGGGGTATAGTTCGACTCGTGAATTGGCATATCGAAAGTTCGCAAGAAAGGGGTGGAAGGCTTGGTCACGGAAGTCGTGAGAAGGCAAGAAGAGACATTCTGATGATCGCATGGCAGTGTGGGCCATAGCGAGGTGACGTGACAGGTGACGCGGGATATCGACATCTCGGGCATCGGGAGTCAAGGTAGGAATCACTTGACCGCGCGAATGGCGAAGTCGCGAGGGAGCGAGATCGCGAGTTGTCGGCATCTCGGCACATCGGATCTTGGGAGTTTGAACTCCGAGTGTTTAGTGCCCTGATCGGTGAAGTGGCGATAGGGCCGAAGTCCCAATAGCGGTGAAAGAGGTTAGCGATGACTGGTATCTCGGGCCTCGGAGGTTCGGGAGCCCAGAGATAGATTGTGAGCTCGCAGAGCCACGAGTTCCTATTTCCTGACAGTGAAAAAAGGGGAAATCATACGAAGGAACTATGGGTGTAGATCTTCCGATAGGAAGATAGAAGAGCCTTTGACGCTCTTCGGGCGGAAGAGAAGAGAAGGTCCTGGAGGAGGCGATCGTGCTCTGAGGAGTACAGGTTGCTATCAAGGCTTCGAGAGGGTGCGGTTGTCGTCAAGTGGTATCAAAGCGGGGAAATTATTTGCTTTCTATAGCAGAGAAGAGAAGACATCATACTACCAAGGAGAGAAAGGCAGTCACCAGACCCAGAAGACAGGGAGGTGAGAAGAAGAGGCAGACCAACAGGAAATCCAGAAATGGAGCGACAGATGAGAGATCTCCGAGCAAGGCTTGAGGAGATGGAAATAGCACAAAGATGCGGAGTTGGTGCTTGGGATCTTAGTGATTCCGACCTTGAAGAGGAAGCTGGACATGAGGCAGAGGTCACAGCAAAGGATGCATCAACTGAGCGATTGATTAAAGCTATGGCCAGGATGAGTTCCAAGACAAAAATGGACATTCCAGCTTACGAAGGAAGCCTGGATGCAGAAGAGTTGCTGGATTGGATCCTAGCTCTTGACACATACTTCGATTACGAAGATGTGGAGGAGGATAAGAAAGTCAAGCATGTCGTTACGCGCTTGAAAGGCCACACAGCATTATGGTGGGACGAGCTACAAGCTGATAGACACTGCAAGGGAAAGCATAAGATCAAAAGCTGGGATCGAATGATCGCGAAGATGAAAGCGAAGTTCATCCCAAGGGACTATCAAATTACTCTGTTCAGGCGAATGCAAAACCTGAGACGGAAGCTGATGACAGTCAAGGAATATACTGAAGAATTCTATCGACTGAACATTAGAGCAGGTCATCGGGAGAGCGATGATGAGAAGGTTGCGAGATATCTGAATGGTCTGAGGTATGAAATTCAGGATGAGTTGAGCATGCTAACCATCAGGACGGTGGAAGATGCTTACCAATTGGCTCTGAAAGCCGAAGAGAAGCTGAGCCGTAAACAAGGTCAGTGAGGGCGAGGCAGAATTCAGCCCAAAAGCAAGGCAGTTGCCCAGGAGAAATATCAAAAGCCCAAGGAGGAATGGAAGAAACCTCAGGGTAAAGTTGAAAGAGGCGGAACCTCACAGAGGCAACCATATGTTGAGCCGAGAGGACAACAGATTGATCAACGAGGCGATTATGCTGATGCAAACACTCTTCCTCGTACTAGAGGTCGAGGTAGAGGAAGGGGAGGAGTTATCACATGTTTCACATGTGGAAAGAATGGACACAATTCATTCAAGTGTCCAGAGAAAAAGAAATATGGAGGAGAAGCTCACATCACTGAGGCACAGAGGTGTGATGTTGAGAATGAAGACACTGGAAGTGGGAAGTCACTGACGGTGCATAAGGTTCTCTTAACACCCGAGAAAGAAGTGGAGGACACAGCTCAGAGAACCAGACTGTTCAGGACCACATGCAAGACCAAGGGCTAGAAATGCAAGGTCATTGTGGACAGTGGAAGCATTGACAATCTCATTTCAAACGAGATGGTGGAAAAGTTAGAGCTGGATACGACTGATCACCCGAGTCCATACAAATTCTTGTGGCTACAGAAGGGACATCAGGTGAGTGTCACTAAACAATGTTTAGGTGATTTCAAAATGGGTGAATATAAGGATAAGGTCTTGTGTGATGTTATTCACATGGACGTATGTCATGTATTGTTGGGTAGACCATGGCAGTATGATAGAAATGTGGTTCATGATGGGAGAATGAACGCATACACTTTGGAGAAGGATGGGATGACACACAAATTGCTTCTGATAAAGGATAAGGAAGTGAAGCTGGAAGTAAGCAGCACAATACTTCTCATGAGTGGGAAGGAACTTCTCACATAGATGGAGAAGAAGGAAGATCCACAATTCTTTGTGGTCAGGAAGCTAAGAATTGTCCTGACTAGAACAAGAGTGGATGACTTACCAGATGAGATTCAGGAACTGCTGTGAGAGTTCGCTGACATCATCATGGATGAACTACCTCGTTCATTGCCACCGATGAGGAGTGTGAGTCATCATATAGATCTCATACCCGGAGCCAGTTTACTGAATAAAGATGCATATAGACTGATGCCGCAAGAAAATGAGGAAGTCAAGAGGCAGGTGCAGGATTTGCTCGATAAGGGACTGGTCAGGGAAACCTTGATTCCGTGTGCTGTTCCAACAGTACTAAGCCCAAAGAAGGATGGAGGTTGGAGAATGTGTACCGACTCCAGAGCGATCAACAAGATCACCATCAGGTACAGATTTCCACTACCGAGAATAGATGATCTGATGGATTGCCTGAGCGGGGCAAATTACTTTTCGAAGATTGATCTCAAGAGCGGATATCACCAGATTTGCATGAGGGAAGGTGATGAATGGAAAATAGCATTCAAGACAAACGAAGGTTTGTACGAATGGCTGGTCATGCCGTTTGGTTTGACAAACGCGCCGAGCACATTCATGAGGCTGATGAATGAAGTCCCGAGGGAGTTCATCGGGAAGTTTGTAGTCGTATATCTGGATGATATATTGATCTATAGTAAAGCAAAGGCTGAACATTTGAAACATTTGGCCATTGTGATGAGGAGGCTACAACAGGAGAAGCTGTTGATAAATATGAAGAAGTCCTCATTTATGAAGATAGAGCTCATATATTTGGGTTTTTTTATTTTAGAGAATGAGTTGAAGATGGATCCGAGTAAGGTGGAAGTAATCAAGAATTGGCCATCACCCAGGAATATTTTCGAGGTGATGAGTTTTCATGGACTGGCTAGTTTCTACCAGAAATTCATCAGAAATTTCAGTGGAATTAGCGCAGCAATGATGGACACAGTGAAGAAGCGACATAAAAATTTTCATTGGACAACCGAGGCTAAAAGGATCTTCAATCTGTTGAAGTGAAAGATCACAGAGCAACCAGTGTTGGTGTTGCCAGATTTTCAGAAGACATTTCAGGTGAAATGTGATGCTAGTGGGTATGCCATAGGAGCGGTCTTAAGTCAGGAGGACAGGTCAGTTGCATATTACAGCGAGAAGCTGGATGAAGCGAAGCTGAAATACTCCACGTATGATAAAGAGTTTTATGCTATCATACAAGCGTTGAAAAAGTGGAGGCATTACTTGATCCCAAAAGAATTTGTTCTGTATAGTGATAATCATGCATTGCAGTTTGTGAGTCAACAAGAGAAGTTGAATTAGAAGCATGCAAAATGGGTAGAGTATATGCAGAATTTCACATTTTTGATAAACCACATTTCAGGAACTGCTAACAAAGTGGTTGATGCTTTGAGCAGGAAATGTTTACTGTTGCAGGACTTCCGAGTCAAGACATTGGGTTTTGAGAATCTGAAGGACATGCACACCGGAGATGCAGACTTCGGAGAAGCATATGAAGCAGCTAAGAATCCAGTTCTCAGAGATAGGAGTCCTTGGATAAATTACATGATCCAAGAGGGATTGCTATTCAGAGGCAATCAACTGTGTATTCCGAATTGCTCCATGAGGGAGAACTTGATGACGGAGAAGCACAACGGAGGATTAGCGGGGCATTTTGGCCACGACAAAACATTCGCAAAACTGAGCAAATCATATTTTTGGCTGGGAATGCGAGCAGATGTTAAAATATTTGTTGAAAGATGCAGGATTTGTCAACATTCGAAAGGGAGAAAGCAGAATGTTGGGTACTATCAGCCATTGCCCATACTTGAGAAGCCATGGGAGGCAATTAGCATGGATTTTGTTCTAGGATTGCCGAGGACACAAAGAGGGGTTAATTCCATCTTTGTGGTGGTAGACTGGTTTTCGAAGATTACACATTTTATTCCGTGTTAGAAGACCAGCAATGCGACCCACATCGCAAACTTGTTTTTCAAAGAGATTGTTAGACTTCATGGATTACTGAGAAGCATAGTCTCAGACAGGGATACCAAATTCATAGGTCATTTTTGGAGGACGCTATGGAAAAATCTAGAGACTAACTTGGCGTTTAGTTCAGCATACCATCCGCAGACATACGGACAGACCGAGGTGGTCAATAGAAGTCTTGGAGACTTGCTAAGGAGCTTGGTGACGGAGCACCATACCAGTTGGGACAATGTGTTGCCACAAGCAGAGTTTGCCTACAATGATTCTGTGAATCGGAGTACAGGTCGAAGCCTGTTTGAGATTGTATATGGCAGGCATCCGAGAGGAGTTTCTGAACTTAGGGAGTCAGAACACACTGCTACTAGCAACGCTAATGTAGAAGAGTTCATTGAGGCAATGAAGGAACTTCACGATGAGGTGAAGCAGCGACTGCAAAATTCAAATCAGGAGTATAAGCGCAGGGTGGATCAACATCGGAGACAACTTCAGTTTGAAGTTGGTGATCTGGTTTTGGTGCACCTGAGGAAGGAAAGGTTCCCAAGGGGAACATATAATAAACTCAAAATGAAGAAAATCGAACCATGCCGAGTCCTGAAGAAATTCGAAGAGAATGCGTATGAAATTGAGTTGCCGGATGGCATCGGGATATCTCTGATATTTAACGTTTTGGACTTATATCCATATAAGGCCGAGGAAGCAGGGGCTGGAAGTGATGAGAAACCAGAAGTCCAGTGGTGGAAGCAAATGTCGATTGCAGAAAAGCTGCAGATAGAGTGCATACTCGACAAACGAGTGAGAAAGAAGACCAGGCGAAAGCAGTATTTTGAGTATCTGGTCAAATGGAAGAACCACCCAGTGGAAGATGCTAGCTGGGAAAGCGAAGCAGTGATACAAAAGCATGGACAGACTGTGCAGGAGCTCATGGACAGGAGCCCATGAAATTTTTCGAGCCGAGGAGTATGATGCAGGAGGATCGCCCACGTCAAGCAAGCCAGCGTGGAAGCAGAAAAGATAGTTGGACAACGCCAGCACAAATTTTGAAACACCTTGATATGTTGCGCCAAACATTAATGTGTGGAGTTAATGAAGTTCACTTGTACATTGTAATGGACCTTGAGCGGATAGCTCACGTCCTTAGAAAGATAAGGCATTTAATAGATTTAATGTAAAGTAGATAGAACATTTAATTCTAGATTTGATAGCTTTTGAGTTCGAGAGGGAAACAGGATATAGACACCCTCTTTTGTACATTGTAACATCATCAAGCATTCAAAAGAGAGAAGAGCATACAGAGAAGTGTATGAAGAACTTCCATGTACAGATATTGAATTAATAAGAGAAGCTTTGATTCAATTCCATGGTTGTGTTATTCTCTGTGTATTGTTGATATTATGCTCGTGAATGTTTGCTTCTTGTCATACATTTTCTTTTATATGATGTGTATGTGATTTCATGGTTGAAGTGAATTCTAGGAGGACAGGGAGTTAGTTTCAATTGTTTCTCTATCTTGAACCAGAGAATTCCTGCAAAGTGTGCAGTTGAATTTGTCCACAAGGAGTGCGTGACTGCAGGGTTCAAGTAGGGATAACTTTTGTTCTAGGCTCTCAGAAGTGCAGATTGGCACCAGAGCCGTGCAAGGCATGCGCAGGCTGGAAAAAATATCAGAGTTGAAATTCTAAGCAAAGAGAGCCAAGATTTCTGCTGCAGGAGTGCGTAGGATTGAAGGCTTCAATACTTAGCATGTTTTGAAGCTTTGCCGCAAAGAGCGCGTGCAAGAAACTTCTTCCTGAGGGAATTGAAGTCATCCAAGCTTAGAAGGGATAGGCCTTCAAAGTTGTTGGAGGGAAGCACAGAGAAGTCGCATGAGTAGGTTGAACGGAAGTATCATAGGTTGACGAATGAGTCTCGCGAAGAGACACTTCGTGTCCGTGGGTTGCGTACAAGAGAACGGACGGACGAAATTCTCTGAGGAGATTTCGTGAAGCTCCGAGGGCCATTGGATTTTGCGGAGGTGCAAGAAGGCTACAGTGCAGGAGCAGAAGAAATTCTAAGCTCGAAAAGGCAAGAGCGTCAATCGGGATCACGAGGTGTATAGTTCGACTCGTGAATCGGCATATCGGAAGTTCCCGAGAAAGGGGCGGAAGGCTTGGTCACGGAAGTCTCGAGAAGGCGAGAAGAGACATTCCGATGATCGCGTGGAAGTGTGGGCCATAGTGAGGTGACGTGACAGGTGACGTGGGATATCGACGTCTCGGGCATCGGGAGTTGAGGCAGGAATCACTTGACCGCGTGAGTGGCGAAGTCGCGAGGGAGCGAGATCGCGAGTTGTCGACGTCTCGGCACATCAGATCTCGGGAGTTTGAACTCCGAGTGTTTAGTGCCCTGATCGACGAAGTGGCGATAGGGACGAAGTCCCGACAGTGGCAAAAGAGGTCAGCGATGACTAGTATCTCGGGCCTCAGAGGTTCGGGAGCCCAGAGATAGATTGTGAGCTCGCAGAGTCGTGAGTTCCAATTTCTTGACAGTGAACAAAGGGGAAATCATGCGAAGGAACTGTGGGTGCAGATTTTTCGATAGGAAGATAGAAGAGCCTTTGACGCTCTTCGGGCCGAAAAGGGAAGAGAAGGTCCTGGAGGAGGTGATCGTGATCCAAGGAGTGCGGGTTACCGTCACGAAGCTCATTAAATTTCTAGCTATAAATGGTTTCCTCAATCACAACCTCCTTGTACACCTCCACCTTTGTTGTTTCTTCATCAACAATATCGCCCCAAGAGGAAGAAGAACAGATGCCTCCATTTCCCCTTCTCGACTGTTTCGTCATGTTTCCATTGTCACTATCACCATGCCTTCCTCTTCCCCTACTTATTCCAATCCTCCTACCCCTTCTGTTTCCTCTGCCTCTGCCACGTTGATTGATAGAATCATCGATGATAGTTTATCTGTAATTATTTTGATGCAATGCTTCTTTTGCAACAGTATGTGCCTTTCTGGCTTCTTCAAGAGAGAGCCAAAAGGATGAGGACGACTTTTGCTCCATCGTATTTCTACTCTCTCTATCTCTCATTCCTTCATCCTTCATTTTCTCTTCTCTTCTTCTTTAGATAGATCTATTTACCCTCTTCTCTGCCTACCACAAAAAGGCTCTCGCACATATCAGATTAAGCTTTAACAATTTTTACATTTTTATTTCAATTTTAAAGTATAAATAGTCAATTGATTGGTTACGCTTGTTGTGTCAAAAGGCGCTTTATTTAACCACTATGAGTGAGATATGTAATTCCTTTTGTGTTCAACATGGACTTGACATGCAAGCAATTAAAAAATATTAATAACAAAAAAATATTTCAATGTTGACCATAAATAAAATATTTTAATATCTAGTTCAAGTAAAATAAATTGAGTGGGCCTAATTGTTAAGAACATGTCTTTCCTCCTAAGAGGTCACAAGCTCAACTCCATGTCATTTGTATTCAACATCATAGATAAGTGGCATATAAAAATAATATTTCAATGTGGGCCATAACTAAAATAGATAAAAATTAAAAATATTTGACAAAAAAACAAATTTATTATATAGTGCAAAATTATTTAATGCATGGATGATTTAAGTGATAGTACATTTCAAAATGAACAAGTTAAAGGTGTGAGTGAATCTAGAAACATAATGAAAAACACTCAAGATAATAAAAAGGAAAATAATGCAAAACATAAGATGTGAGTGAATCTAGCAACATAATGCAAAACACTCAAGATAATAAAAAGGAAAATAAAATGAATGTGATTAGAATATGAATATAATAAACATATATTGTTAGAGGCAAATATATGATGAGCACATATTAGCAAAGGGAATTATAACGAAAATATATGATGAGCACATATTAGCAAAGGGAATTATAAAGAAAATATATGATGAGCACATATTAGCAAACAAAATTATATAATGAGATATATTATCAAAGTCTTACCTAATTTTCTAAGCAATCGCATGAAAGTACAATCATTATAGCTCCATCTTAAGTCCTCACGCCCGAAATGAAATTTTTTTCTCCTTTTAGGCTTCTGGATGTAAACTGTGTATTATGGTTGATTATGGTTGTCCATTGTAGATGATGGTTCACCATGGTTGAGTACATGTGACTATGTTGATCATGTAGACCATGTTGAGAATGGATGTACATGGTTGTGTATAGTTTACCATGGCTGAATTTGGTTGACTGGCATTGACTATGGTCAACTTTGGTTAACTATGGTTGAATATGGTTAAATTAATATTGACTTGGGTTTACAATGGTTGACATATGGATGACTATGGGTCAATATGGTTGACCATGTTTTGAGCATGTTCACTATGATTTACCTTGTTTGACCACATTTGACCATGTAAAGTATGTATGACCATATATGGCCATGGTTGACTATGGCTTCCCATAAAAGGCTATAATTGCCTATGATTGACCATGGGCAACATCATTTGACTATGGTGAGCATTTTGGCCATGTTGACCATTGTTGAATATGGTTGACCACGGTTTACTATGGGGCGAGTGCAAGAAGTTTGTGGTCGAAAAAGTGGCAAGCAAGTCAACAGAAACACACACTCACATGAATGCATGTGCATTCTTAGGAATGTGCATGCATTCCTAAACCTGCAGGATTGGAAGTGGTTGAATCTCCACAAGGCCTTCCACGTACGTTTAGTGGTAGGAATGCACGCATTTTCCTTCTGTTAAACTTTTTTAAAAGGACCGCGAGCAATATTTGTGCTCATTGTGCACAAATCGCCCTCACCTTTTTACTCTCATTGAGCAAATATTGAGGAGCTAAAGAGGATCAATGAAGGGAGTATCTTACTACCGTGTCTAGGTATGTTTGATTTATCTTATTTTTAACCAAATTTAGTCTTTTTCTCCCAATAATCTAAATTAAAAAAAAATTGTAATTATGTATTTTAATTAAAAAAACAACCTAATTTACATGCCACAGCTTTTAAATTGCATCATATATAATATAATGGAACCCAAAGACAATGTAAACCTATCATAAGAAAACCAAGAAGATCAAAACCCCAACCCACCTCAACCACTCAATATAAACACTCAAAATGATGAGGGGTTGGTTATGTTAAGAACCCTTGAGGAACAATTAAGGGACACTAGAGAGCCTAGTATAGTCTCATTGGCCACATCTTTGGAAATCATTGTGAATTCCATTGCAAGTGCCCAAGGGAAATTGACCTCTATTTCTGATTACATGAAAATAATGTATGAGTACTATAACACTAGTTTGGACAGAAACCAAGTCAAAGAACTCGACATTTCAAAACAACAAATATTGTCTATATTTAGGGATCCTAGAAATGGACAAGAACTACCATTGAACAAGAAACATATCTCCATTCACTTGTGCATCCTGTTGATATTATGGTAGCTTTAGGAGGTATGAACCTCCATTGTGACCTTTGACAAGATTAGAATGTTCCGGAAGAAAGAAAATAAATGAACGTAACCCTAGAAAAGATGTCGGCTGAAGAGAGATAATTAATATGAATTAATTAGTACCCAGAATTAGAAGTTGGCCCAGGAAAGCCTGCGAGGATTACTATAAATACTAGGCGACAGTCTCTTATTTGACACACTTATCAAAATCGGGTAAAGTCACTTGTGCACACTGCAATCTGGCAGTCTTGTGTGCAAGTCCTAGAGAAGGTGTTGCACCAGTTTTGGGTTGGACTCTCTGATTATCTTTGGTTACTTCTTGCTTGGTGCATTAGCCTTTCTTGGCTATTGGATTTCTACCAAGATTATTCTCTCTATCACGGTCAAGGTGCTCGGAGGGTGGCTTCGGCCTACGGTTGGGTGACAATAGTGATATTGTCAATGGTAAAATGATTAGATCCATTCATATTCTAACACGTTATGGGCCCACACCTCCTTGATTCATTCTAACCGCTGGAATGAAGCATAGTCATTAGGATACTAGCTCATTGAAGAACTGTCGCTAGGGTTACTAGTAGGAGCAACTTCCAAGACACTGCCACTAGGGTTACTAGCAGGAGCAACTTCCAAGACAATGTCGTTAGGGTTACTAGCAGGAGTAGTTGCAGAAACCCTAAAACCCAAATCTGACACATTATGATGGAGCACCTCGCTCAAGGAGAATTTATTAAAGTGTGCCCTAGTTCAAAACACCTTTTGTCACTCTTAGAAGACAAAAATGTCAGATTTGAAGTTTTGGATCAAGGCATGACCAGTCACCAGTCAACCAAAGACATCAGTGAAAAGACCAGTCTTCTACACTACTCAACACTCACAAGAACGATTGAAGATGACATGTGGATAATTGATAGTGGAGCTTCGAGGCATTTAATGGGAGATCAAGCCAAACTCTCAAATCTAAATGAGAAGAAGACATTGTACAAGGTAGAGCTTGGAGACAAAAGCACTTACCTAGTGGAAGGATTTGGACAAGCCTCTGTCAAGTTGAAAATAGGTAACAATGTTCACCTAAGAAATGTTTTATATGTACCTGGTTTAGAAAAGAATCTTGTATCCATATCTTTCCTAGAAGACAAAGGAAACTGAATAGCTTTCATAGATGGAAAAGTGTTATCTTGGCATAAACAATCCAACATAGAGAATGCTAGGGTTATTGGAACCAATGAAGGAAATCTATACAGACTACTAGAACAACATGAAGAAGCCCTCGTACATGATGAATTCAATCCCAATGAAATTTGGCATAGAAGGTACGCTCATATTAACTATCAAACATTGTCTTCTCTCAAAAAGATGGTTGAAGGAATACCAGAATTGTAGTCTACACATGAAGGAATTTGCAAAGGATGTGATTTTGGAAAGAATATCAAGAAACCATTTCCAAGAAGCAACAATAGATGTAAAGAGATTCTAGATTTGATACACTCAGATGTTTGTGGTCAGATGCCAGACAAATCTCTATGAGGATCTCTTTACTACGTAATATTCATAGATTATTACTCAAGAAAGACTTGGCTATATCTTCTAAAGACAAAGGATGAAATATTCAACAAATTTCAAGAATTTAAAGAAAAGATAGATAATCTCACAAACAAGAAGATCAAAACCTTAAGAACAGATAATGGAGGAGAATACACATCAAAGAAATTCATTGCATTCTACAAATCAACAAGGATTAGGAGGGAGTTGACTGTTCCTAATAATCCTCAACAAAATGGTGTAGCATAAAGAAAGAACAGATCTATTGAAGAAACCATAAAGCACTACTAAACAATAAAGGTTTATCCATGTTCTTATGGGGAGAAGCAACCATGAAAACAATATATGTTCAAAACAGAAGTCCTCACTGCATATTGAAGGACATGACTCCAAAATAAGCCTTCTCAGGTAAGAAACCTAATGTGGAAAACCTAATAATCTTTGGATGTCGTGTTTACTCTCACATTCCCAAGGACAAAAGGAATAAATTAGAACCCTCAGGAAAGAAGGGCATATTCGTGGGATATAACGAATCATCCAAAGCTTATAGAATCTATATTCATGAACAACATAAGATTGAAGTCAACAAAAATGTAACCTTCAATGAAAATATGGCTTTGAATAAATCCATAGAAGAAACTATAGAAGAAGAAGAGTATGAAGAACCTATTGAAGGAAACACAGAAAACTAGAATGACAAAAGGAACAAATTGATCATCCAATGCAACCATGTGAAACCATTGATTCATACACCATACCTAAGACCAAGAAACGAAAAGCTTGGCTTGAAGCTACCTTACAAGAAGCAGAAAGACTCAAGGTCCCAGATGAGACATTAAGAAAAAGTAAGAAGCCTAAAATATTCTCAAGTTATGCAACATGTATGACAAAGCTTCTAGATGAAATACCTACCAAGTTTGAAGAAGTAGTTCAAAAGAAAAAATGGAAAGAAGCTATGACGGAAGAACACCAATCCATCATGAAAAATGATGTATGGGAAATTGTTCCTAGACCTAAAGAAAAATTAGTGGTAACTTTTAAATGTGTATATAAGATCAAACATGCAGCAGACGGAAGTGTGGACAAATATAAAGAAAGGTTCGTAGCTAGAGGGTTCTCCCAGAAGGAGGGAGAATACTATGACGAAACATTTTCTCCAGTGGCTAGATATACTTCCATTACAGCTATCATATCTCTTGCCACCTCCATGGGATGGAGTTTACATGAAATGGATGTAAATACAACTTTCCTCAATGGAGAAATGGAAGAAGAAGTATATATTGAACAACCTCAAGGGTTTGAAGTACATTCTAGAGACACTCACATTTGCAAATTAAAGAAAGATCTATATGGACTCAAGCAAGCTCCAAGAGCTTGGTATGCCAGAATAGACAATTATCTAACGAGACTTGGTTTCTCCAAAAGTCATGCAGATGCAAACCTTTACTACAAAGTCATGAACAATGCACCTGTGATTCTACTACTATATGTTGACGACCTATTCCTAATTGGTGAATAATCTCTTATCATCCAATATAAAAAGGAACTAGCTTCTAAATTTGATATGAAAGATCTAGGTCTCATGCATTATTACTTGGGACTAGAAGTATGGAAGAAGCATGGTGAAGTATTCCTTGGACAAGAAAAGTATGCAATAAAGATTCTCCAGAAGTTTGGAATGATGGATTGCAAATCCATGGACACTCCTATGACTACAGACATAAGAAAAGTAAGAGATTCAAATTCTGATCCAGTAGATCCATCACTATATCGACAATTGATTGGGTCATTGATGTATTTGGTAAATACTCGACCAAACATTTGATTTGTCGTGAATACACTAAGCCAGTTCCAAGTGGAACCTAGACATGAGAATTGGATAGCTGCAAAGCACGTCCTAAGATATATTCGTGGGACAATAAATTACGGCTTAAGATATACCACATCCAGTGATATACAACTTCATGGATTTACATATTCAAATTGGGCAGGAAGTGGATAAGACAGAAAGGGTACTTCAGGGAAGTGTTTAAGCTTGGGCATTGTTATGATATCTTGGAGCAGCACAAAACAAAAGTCTGTCGCACTCAGCACAATAGAAGCAGAATATATCACAACATGTGAGTCATACACAAAAGCAATATGGCTGAGAAAACTAATCTCTGATTTATTTGATTAGGTTCCAGATTCGACCATAATACACTATGACAATCAGAGTTGTATAAGACTATCATAACACCTAGTGTTTCATGAAAGGTCGAAACATATTGAGATCAAATACTAATTTATTCGAGATAAAGTCTAGGAAGGAGAATTAAAGCTCCAGTATATCCTCACAGATGAACAAACATCAGATATCCTGACAAAGCCTCTATCCAGAATAAAGTTTGCATATTTCCAAGACAAATTGGGGATCATGGAAATAACTTACTTAGTTGAAAGGGAGGAAATGACTCTCCAGGTTGGGAGGGAGCATTGACATATTATTTAATTGAGGACAGTCATTTTCAAGTTTAAAAAATGGTCCAGCTTGGGCAGATTCTTTCTAGTTCGGAAAGTGGTTTGAGATTTCTAACGAACAAGAATTTTCTAGTTCGGAAAATGGTCCAGGTCAAACGGTCATTTTCGTAATGAAAATGGTTCAATGGATTGCTAATGTACAATAGACAATGACTTCCCATTGTGGTTAACATGGGGAATGGTCTAGGGCGGTCTCTCTTCTTGAGGGTTACTCAAGAAGACTGGCCCGCCTCGTTGGACAATTATTTCCCAATGTGGTTAACACGGGGGATGGTCCATTTGGAGGTTGGTGCAGGATAGTCATTTCCTTTGGAAATGGTCCGAACATTCATTCCTTAGGGAATATTCATTCTCTCCAGGATGCACTTTGTTTAGTGCTGGAGGAATGGCCCAGGGTGGGGAATGGTCCAGGCTCATAAATTAGGACAATTATTCTTCCTTGCTTGAGAAGAATAGTCTAGATAGCCCATCATTGATGTTCTACTTTGAGGGCAGATGATCTTTCATATCTCACAAATGTGAGTGAAAGAATGACCCAAATTATTAAGTTTATATCATAACAATATTTTCTATGTAGGTTGATAATAGATGATTGTTATGGAGACTGCATGTCTCCAGAAAGTAGAGATAAGCTACTGTGGTGGATATGTTCCACTATTTGTGACTATGTGTCATGGTTTGAGTAGTTGTGTACTACGATGGATAAACACAATTTTGTTATATCAACTGATATTGTGCCTGTTGTCATGGAGATTATCCAGTTGGATAATAATGACAGTGCTTGTAATGCTACTAGTTGAATGGTCTATTTGTGCTCAATACCATACCTCCCTAGCTAGGAGGGAGTGTTGATATTATGGTAGCTTTGGGAGGTATGAACCTCCATTGTTACCTTTGACAAGATTAGAATGTTCTGGAAGAAAGAAAATAAATGAATGTAACCCTAGAAGAGATGTCGACTAAAGAGAGATAATTAATATGAATTAATTAGTACCCAGAATGAGAAGTTGGCCTAGGAAAGCCTATTAGGATTACTATAAATACAGGGCACCAGTCTCTTATTTGACACACTTCTCAGAATCACAGAAAGTCACTTGTGCGCACTGCAGTATGGCAATCTTGTGTGCAAGTCCTGGAGAGGGTGTTGCGCCAGTTTTGGATTGGACTCTCTGATCAACTTTGGTTACTTCTTGCTTGGTGCATTAGCCTTGCTTGGCTATTGTATTGCTACCGGGATTATTCTCTCTGTCAAGGTCAAGGTGCTTGGAGGGTGGCTTCAGCTTATGGTTGGGTGAAAATAGTGATATTGTCAATGGTAAAACAAGCACATCCATTCATATTGTAACACATCCATCCCCAGATTAATCAAAACTGGATGGATAGGTGGTATATGGTTTTTGATAAAACTCCCTGCAATAGCAGGGATATGCCCTTATAGTTTATGATAAAATTATGGGTTGAGTTTATTTTGGGTAAAAATGTTAACTAATTTGACATTGGTGAAGTTTAAGGGTGGTTCAAGGGTTCGCACAGGACCGAGAGTATGACAGGAGTGACCCCATGTTAGGTCCTTGTCTGCTCAAGCGAAGGCCTGACCCCCTTACCCAGCATCCTCCTGTTGCAGAGAGATTGCAACATGTACAACTAGCCATTTCATTCTTGACTCATAGCCTAGTGCAACATAGTAGCTTTGTTGCACTATCTCAACAGGATGTGCCTGCCAGTGACATTGATAGAGGATTTGGAGCTTCAACATGCATAGGAGAGCACAGTGAGAAGGGGGCACACGGACATAGAAACCGTCCATGTGAACCTCACAGATGCTTGATTTGTGGGAAAACATGTTGTGGGCCTATATATCCCAGTGGATATCATAGCTTCATGGAAGAGGTTAGTATCTTAACCCTCTCTATGTTCTTCATCATTATATGTTTATTTTGTAATTTGTGTATTTATATCGATATTTTAATGTATGTTGCTTTGCAGTTGTTACGTGAGATCTATAGACCCTCTACATTGATGGATGCATCAGTTCCTAGCCCCACCACTAATGTAGCAGTAGAGGAAACCTATTCATTGGGTGCACCCCACACACAGGTATGTATCACATTTGATAAATTCACCATAATCGTTTCTTTATTTTATGACATCCTCAAATTATTAATGTTCTTGTGTTTCTACAGGATTTGGGACTAGGCGATGCTGGGGAATGTACATATAGGATAGACAAATCACTTATGTCACATATACAATTGTATAGTTAAATATTGTATAATTCTAAAAACTTTTTTGTTTATGTTTTTGAATTTTACTATTTGGTGCTAATAGTTCAATTTTATTAATACGTATGCAGGCTGCAGATATATTTTCTAGCTATAGTAATATTGCACTCCATGGGCACCTGGGAATTTCTTTTGGGTTACCTTTCTCCAGGCCTAGGGAGTTGCAATCACTTGTACAACATGTGAGGTTCCATTGCATCCCACCCTCAACATTAGTATTATTGCATGAATACTCAGTGGATTCATACACAGGCCCCCCATCTACACCACATGTATGCCACCCACCCCCACCACCATTTCCATCGGCCCCATTGACCAATACTTCCACTATAGATGTTGTCTCAGAGATGATTGTACAACCTAGTGCTCCATCTACCAGTGAATCTCCATCGAGGCCTGAGATATCCATGGTGAGATAATGCATTGATAATAATTTTTTATGTTTCATGAATTTGATTTTACGCATATTTCTTTAATTTTCTTGACTTTATCCTTGTAACTGATGCAGGGTGGCATCGCAGAGGAGGGTAACATGCTCACTAATGATACTAGCATATGCGGTGATTTGTCTTAGGTTAAATTACAAAGTATCATTTTGTATGTCTATTAATTAATTGAGGAAAAAACTTATAACATTGTTTATTCTTTGTGCACTGTCTAGAGCATCAAAGCATGCCCAAGCCTAGAACCTCTCGATGTGCTTCCTCAATCAAGAGAATAAATATAGGTTTCCAGGATGCTTCTGAGGGCGGCAGTGGTCGACCAACTACTACCATTTTGTATCTAGGCCATCATATGGATGTTTTTAATGTTAAGGAAATTTTTGTCGCTTTGTATATTAGGTACGAGTTTCCATTTTGTAAAAAATGTACAATTTAGATGATGTTGAATAT
>JZKD02S1179084.1:779177-790701 GCA_000966675.3 Picea glauca | reverse complement strand
CCCCCTCGAAGAGGCTTATTATATGAAATTATCTCTTTTTCAAGGCGTTGAGTACTTATTCTGAGGTTTTTCTATGCTATATTGATATTTGGTTCTTAACATATTTTAAATTATTTACAACACTTTTTTACAATGTTGAAGGAGAAAAACCAAGTCAATCTAACTGTAATTTAAGAAAGAAAAATCGCAAACATGTTTGAAGAAAAATGAGGAAGTATGTATGACGAGGATTAGTAGGTGAAAAATTGATAATATGTTGGTAATAACATATTAAGGGGTAGAAATAAAAAGGAATATGAAAAAATTAATGAAAGAAAAAGGATATTTAGGATATTTCGTAAAAATAGAGTGTCTTTTAATTAACCAACATAAATCCATCTTAACTTGAATCTATTAAGCATTGAGGAAGATCAAATCCTTTGAGGTGTAAATTTTCAATCTTGTAAGATGGATTTAGGTTGGTTGTAGTCTCACTCAACTTTGTAGGAATTCAAACTCACAATTTACATAAATTTTGATATGTAAAATTACAATTTTGATTATTGTTAAGATATTTATACTTACATTATAACAATATTTCTAGGTAAATATCCTAACTACAATGTTTCTATATATGCGTAAATATGATATCCCTCCTTTATATGTCTATATAGTGGTATTCACATTAGGTATACATGTCAAATATATCTCTTTCATATGTGTGCGTGTGTGCGCGCGTTACAAATCCTAGGGATAACCCCTAAGTACTTCCCCTCATTTTGAAGATGGTACCTAGGGTAAACCATAGAATCTTTAGGGCATAAGGCTAGTCAACAACAAGGCTTGAAGTAATTACAATAATATAATTGTTAAGAGCTCAACATGTAACTTGCAAGAATTGAAACTGGTTGGGGAGGAAGAAACACATGGTCCCCTTCAACAAATCGACATTCAGAATGACCATGATCTTCTTGTTGTTTCATGCGAGTATGAGCCATGACCAATTTTCTTTGAGGGTACGGATAATTTATGCTCTAAATATAAGATTGTTGTCAACCTACTCAACCTTGGAGACACGTGGCATGTAGAAGAGAACTGACGGTGGATTTTTTCCATATACTTCTTCAAAAGGGGTCATGTGAGTATCAATATGGTAAGATGTGTTGTACCACCAATCATTGAGGGGTAACCATTGAGCCCACCAATTTTGTCTATAAGATGAAAAAAAATACAAATATGTTTCCAAACACTTGTTGAAAACTTAAATTTGGCCATTATTTTGGAGATGATAGGTGGTGCTAAGATGAAATTGGGTTCCCTGGAGCTTGGAAAATTCTTGCTAAAAATTCCTGGTGAAAGTGGGATCTCGATCAGAGAAAATAGAATGGGGCATTCCATGAAGTTTGAATATGTTATCCATAAATATTTGAGCCACTTTGGATGTGGTGAACGGGTGTTGAAGAGAACAGAAATGGGAATATTTAGAAATACGATAGACTACCACCATGATGAAGGACTTATACTAGATTTAGGGAGGCCAACAATGAAATCCATAGAAATATCCCTCCAAATAGTAGGGGGAATCAAAAGCAGTTGGAGTGTGCCTAGAGATTTGATTGTTTCTCCCACAAAGGTGCAGACATCTTGTTTCATACCATCCCAGAAAAAAGAACATTTAACCCATTCATAGGTTTTGGTGAACCCTGAATGCCTAGCTATGGGTGAAGCATGAAGCTCAGAAAGCACCGTGGATTTAATTTGTGACTATTTGCTTAAATATAGACAACCTTTGTAGCGAAGTTCTTCATTGTGCCAAGAGTACCCTGGAGAATCTTGAGAATGGTGTATCAATTGTTGGATTAGACGAGAAATTTTGGGGTCTTGCAACCATTCCTAGTGAACAACTTGGAGCCAATATGGTACCATGAAGGAGAGGGAAAAGAGGGACCCTTTTTATTCATACTTCCTAGAAAGAGAATCAGCAACAAAATTTTATTTGAACTTCTTGTAAATGATCTCATAATCATATCCAAGTAGCTTGGTCACCCATTTTTGTTGCTTCGAGGATGAAATGCATTGTTCCAGAAAATATTTGAGGCTCTAATGATCAATTTTAATTTGGAAGCACTGACCCAAGAGATAAGAACACCAGAGATCCATGAAATTCACAATAGATAACATTTCCTTTTCATAGATGGATTTCCCCAAATGTCTCTCTGAGAGTTGTTTTATAGTGAAACCCAAAGGCTTTCCATCTTACATAAGGACTATGCCAATTCCTTTCCCAGAAGCATCACATTCCAAGACAAAAGTCTTGGTGAAGTCAAGAAGTGTCAGGACATGAGTTATACACATAGCCTCTTTCAAGGCATGAAAGGATTGGTCAACGGTTGGAGTTGAAGTGAAAGAATTATTTTTAAGGAGATCAATGAGAGGTGTTGCAATTTTTCCATCATTATGAACAAATTTGCAATAATACCCTGTTAAACCCAAAAAACCATGCAAGATCTTAAGAGTTTTAGGGATACACCAATCCTTCATAGCTTCTATTTTCTTAGAATCCACCCGTATGTCATCCTTACTGAAAATATGACCCATGTACTCCACTTATGAGGCTCCAAAGGAACATTTAGATTGTTTGAGGAAATGTTTATGCTGAGAGAGTATATTGAGAACTTGATCCACATTGATGATATAGGTTGATCTAGGAGGATCTCGGTGGCCACCCACTTTGTCCAACTAGCTCAAAACAATTTTTTTGGCAACTTACTATTTTTAGTAGTTTTTCGGTTCCTGAATTTCCGAGGCCATTTTGAGGGCCTAAACGATGCTTTTTCATGATCAGGCACCTCAATCATAGGCTCCTATTGAGTCTCCTAAATGAATATCCTTGTCAATAACTTTCCAATGAGCTATCGTGCACCCTAAATGGAGATCGTATGCAAAATTTAAGACCCCCGGAAGTTGATGTACTAACTTACCCCAACAGGGCCCACATGACTTTTGGCACTTCATCTCCTAGGGTTAGGTTTTTGGATGTATATGGTTTTGGCATTCATTTTTATTGTAAAAAATTCCTTCAGAGCCTCATTGTACTCATATTCTTGTGAATGAGTGTAACTGTCACATATGTTCTCAGAGATAAGTTGCCACCATTATAGCAAGCTTGTTTTCAGTTTACATTTTGTAGTTTTCAACATATTTTTTATTTAATAGAAACCAAGTTTTATTGTATATTTGTTATTGTTTACCGTGTATCTGTGTTAATATTATAAATCTGTGGCTTAATTTCATTCTTCTCATAAACTCGGATTAGTGGTATCAGAGCGATCTCCTCCTTGTCATTTTTTTAATGCATGTCCCCGACGCAGTCAGGGTTTAGAGAGTTGGGTCTTGAGCTTGTTTCTCTTGAGGAAAACTGTTCTTGCACGCCCAAGAAACCATCCATGGCAGGGGAAAATAAAGACAACGATATAGAAGATCCTTTCAAAATGTTGCTTGATGAATCCCTAGTGAGAAAGAGGAACGAGATGATGGACAACTTTGCACAAATCGTTCGACAACTACCGACAAGTGACACTTCCACCTAAAGTGGAAGCGCCACCGCCTTCAAGGTACATATCAGCTTTTATATCCCTATATTTTAAGGTCAAATAGATTTCGATGTTGTAGATAAATGGTCAAACCTTCTAGAAGGGTATTTTTCTATCCATAATTTTTTCGATAGAGAAAATATTACATTTGCACTCCTCAACACCATCCCCCATGTCAACAATTGGTGGGAGACTTTATGTGAGAAAAAGGAAATAGATGGATCCACATTATTTGAAGTTGCACCCACTTGGGGTTCCTTTAGGGATGTTATTAAGGAACAATACTACCATGTTGGAAGTTGTGATGACTTGTATACAAAATGGACCAAAATGCGGTAGTAAGGAGACCAAATAGTGCCAGAGTGTAGTAATGTCTTCCATACCTTGCGCACCAAGATGGGTATCAAATATTGTGAGTGAAATATCATGCTCAATTACCACAACGGTCTGGATAGATACATATAGACAGAAATGGAGTTTTTGGACATCTCATCCTAGGGTGCAGCCTATCGATATTGCTTCAAAATCGAGCAGAAGATGAAAAAAATATGTGGCAGTTTGGGTTTCGGAATCCCTCACAACAAAATCAGGGGAAGGGAAGCCCCAACACACAGAAAAAAGGACAAAGAAAATATTGGAAACCTTAGGACAACTAGTCCAAGCCGCAAGAAAATAAGGACAATGGGAAGACAAAGAAAGATACTGGGAAGTGGTGTGACTTCCATAAGATCCCTTGACATAACATTGATGATTGTTGCTCAAAGAAGTCATTGGTGGCTGAGGTAAAATCCTATGAATCAGATGTGGGTTTCAAATATGAGTCCGAACCAGAAAAGGGGAGATAGATCATTGAAGTGGAACCCAGTGCCACTGTTTCTACGACCAATATCCAACTCGGTGAACCTGATGAGCCAGAGGAAGTCGAGTGCCTCTTTCATTCATAGATGTGGGTAAAAGAAAATCCACTGCACTTCATCATTGATAGTGATAGCTAGAAGAACCTCATCTCAGTATAGGTCATCAAGCGTCTAGCCATTCTAACAATGCTACACCTGCATCCCTACACCATCGGATGGCTCCATCAAGGAATTAATATTAGTGTTGTATATGAATCTAGGCCTCACAATGTTATTATTATTTTGAACATGAAATTATACATGATACCTAAGGCAATCCCACCTAGTGTTATTTCCTTGATCTCTGCCAAGAAATGTAGGAAGTTCATTTCTCAGACCGAAAAGTTTGTCTTCTTAGTGATTCGCTATCAGAGTGAGAGAAAGGTTGTAGCCACATCCATGGACTCTGCAGCCCACTTCTCCACACATTAGAAGCAAGTGGAAAAGATTGTGGAAGAATACAAAGACATCTTCTCATCACCTATTGGGGTACCTCTGCACTGTCAAGTCAAGGATCATGTCGTTTTGACCCCCGACGCACCACTACCCAATGGGCCAGTCTATTTCCTCTCTCTTCTATAACATGAGGAGATCAAGCGTTAGATCCACTAAATTCTATACAAGGGGAACATCTGCCCCAACACCTCCCCTTGTGGAAGACCAATGGTGCCATTGCAGTGTTAGGACCCTATAATGTACCTTTTTGTTCATACTTTTTTCTATCATTACATCCTTTTCCCACTCACATTTAAGCCTACATTATCACCTTAACCTATCTTTCCAAAGGTATATAACATTTCTTCTCTTTGCTATATGTTTAATTCTTTTTACATGTAATTTTACATTACTCTCATACTTAGCCATCGATCAGAAACATATAGTTGTTGAAATAGTTTGAACTGCAGATTACATATTATTGTTGCTTGAAGACCCATTGCTGAAACAGTCAACAACACGCAAATTCCATTGCTGAAATAGTCTGTGATTTGCGATGATGGAACAACAATTCACATAGCAGTAACAAGAAGGAGTTGTTACACTAGCCGCAATAGTCGTACCTTAAGCCAGCACCAACCATCATTGTTGCTTGAGACCACGTTGTTGAAACAGTCAAACAGAATGCAAATCCCGTTGCTGAAACAGTCCGTGATTTGCGATGCTGAAACAGTATACAACAACAGTAACAAGAAGATAAATAAAGAAGTCGTTACACCAGCCGTAACAGCTACACCTCAACCCAGCACCATTCCAACTACTGTAACAACATTTTTCTACGGGAGATCAGAATATCCTATTCCAGCATAGAAGATTAGATCTTACTAAGAATAGGATTCGTATGTACACATGTAATTTTATGATCAATTGTATTAAGAGGATTCTCCTCTTTAAATAAGGGGAAATCATCATTAGACGGGAGGATTTTTTTGGGCTAGAAAGGAATTACAAAGAAGGGCATGTTCACTTTGGATATTGTAACATGATACAATTGACAAATGAATAAAAGATTATTTTGAGCATTTCTTCTTAGTTCCTTTCATTTCCGGGGAATCTTGTGAGAAGGAGAGGGCCCACCTTATTCACAAGATTCACCCATTAGTTCTGTAGTGTGTTAGTATTATTTTTGTTCACGCCTTGTTTAAACTTAGTTTTGCTGAAACTCTACTTTACTGAACTCTGTTTTGCTGAAACTGTGCTTTACTGATTGTTACATTGTTTTCATACAATTCATTCCTAGGTAATTGTTAATCATTCTGATTGGTAATTCTGCTTGATGAATTTATGAAAGTGTGATAATCAGAGATAGGTGTTGAAGATTCTTGCTTGGGGAATAGGGCCATGTTCTCTGTTACAGAATAGTTAGCCTTTAGTACTTGTTCATCATTTTGATTCGTAATGAATTTATGAAAGTGTGATAATCAGAGATAGGTGCTGAAGATTCTTGCTTAGGGAATAGGGTCCTATTCTCTGTTACAGAATAGTTAGCCTTCAGTACTTGTTAATCATTTTGATTTTTAATGAATTTATGAAAGTATGATAATCAAAGACAGGTGCTGAAGATTCTTGCTTGGGAAATAGGGTCATGTTCTCTATTACAGAATAGTTAGTCTTCCTTGCAGTATGCTGAAAGATTTATTTTCCTAGGTTGATTTTTCTTAATGTAATCCAATATTCTTTTGATAATTATTTTACTTTGAATCTCAAACTCTGCAATAGATAGATTGATTTTCTGTAATTCAAAGTAGAACTTCAGTCTGTTCAAAGCAAGGTGTGATTAGTGTACTTTTACTACAACTCTAGATTGTTTTTGAGATTGAGCATATACAGTGTGTGATTGCCTTTGAAATAAAATTTTGAGATTGAGCATATACAGTGTGTGATTTCCTTTGAAATAAACAGACTTCCCTGGGTTGACAATTTATGTAACACTTGATTGTTTAGTTAATAAACAATTACAGTGACCAACATTTTGGCGCCATTGCCGAGTAAGGCAATTATAGATTTCAAAAGCACTTATGTTCTTTTAGATATATAGATTGCATGAGAGGATGTGAAGACCCCAAAGAAACTGACCCTACAGGTGGCAAGGTCAGAGGAAGGGGAGGAAGAAAGACTTTTATTGACGAGATTATATCAAAATCTGAATATGTTGCTCCTTAGCAACCAAGATCTCGAAAACCAAAATCTCAACCTTCCTTTCAAACAAACTTTGAAATGGGGAAAGAAATTTGGAGCCCTAAGATAGTTGAGAAACTAGCATAAAACATTGAGGATCGAGCAAGTGCAGCAGGGGAACAAGCAGAAGAAACCATGGATGAGTATAATGAAGAATTGCACCATGAAGAACAGGCAGGTCCTGAAGGAGAGGTAAATGATGAAAACACTTTTTATACCTTAGGATTTCCTATTGGTGATCTTCCTAGAGGAGTAGCTCCCATGAAGAATATTCCACTCTCAGCTTTACCTAACTTTCATGGTTTATCTTCAGAGGATCTTGATGAATTCCTTTTCGAGTTTGACATATTATGCAGAAGTTATGATTACATTTCCAATGCTCAAAAATTAAAGCTATTTCCAGCAACATTAAAAGGAAATGCATTAAGATGGTTCATGAGTCTTGGAGGTCATGTAATCACAACATGGGATCAGATGAAACAGAAATTCCTACACAAATACCAAGACTATTGCCAAACAAGAGAAAAAAGAGAGGAACTATTCAAGATGATACAGAAAGAGGATGAAAATTTGGAGGACTTTGTGGAAAGGCTACAGTATAATATACAAAGATCCAGTCACCCCGATGTAAGTAAAGATATTATTAAAACAATATTACTAAAAGGAGTAAGTGATGATTGTCTAGATATGCTGAATATGCTTGGTAAAGGGGACATATCTAAGGAATCATATGACGAAATTGTTAACCTATGTAAAAGATGTTCAAGAGGAGCTGCAAGGAATAGATCAAACAACAAGGATACCACATTTTCAAGAGTTCAAAAATCAGCCAGTGGAGGAGCAACAAGAGCTGAAATAGGTAATTTACTTGAGGGTTTTAAAACTGAAATGTTAAGTTCTTTTGCTTCACAAATTGACACCTTGCAGATTCAAAAGAAACAAGTCGAAGTAGAAGCAACTCTGTCCATCTTTTGTTCCAAATGCAGAGATAAGCACCCATGAAGGGAATGCCCATTGGAAAAAAGGCAATCTGCACCATTTGTGATAAGGATCATGAAACTCAACAATGCCCTTCTTTACCAGGAATCAAAGCATCACTACAACCAACTGATGAAGAAGCTGAAGCTGTCTATCTGTTGACACAGAGAAGGCAATGGAAACCGTGGGGACAAGGTACGAACCCTAATGTGCCATTTACATCTTCTAATCGTTGGAATAACTATCCTTATTTTAGTCAAGCAAATTACCCTCCCTTTAATCAAATGCAATACCCAGCCCTCAATCAAATGAATTACCCACCCATGCAACAAACAAACCCTCCCTTTGTAGACCCAACAATGTGGACTCTTTGGCCTCCACAACAACAACCCTACCTTAACCAATAGAATCCAAATTGGAGAGGTCAACAACCCCCATTCCCAAATCAATTGCCTCAATTTCAGCAACCACTCTCTTTACCATCAGGTACTCCACCAAACAATCAAATGATGAGGCCCCAACTACCTGTACAACCTAACCCTAACCCCAATAATAAGGTTGTGCAGTGCATTGATATTCAAAACGAGCCTATACTTTCTCTTTTCCCTGTGCAATGCAATGATATTCATTTATGATCTGGGAAAATAGTAGAACCTATCATTGATGATGTTACCTCTTCTGATTCCAATAAAGAAGAAATAAAAAAGCACGATGTACCTGAAGAGGTACAATCGTCCTCCAACACTGTTGTTGAAACAACAAAACCACCATTTCCTGAGCGTTTAGCTTTGACTAAAACGATTGAGCCACCTGCTTTCAATCTTCTAGGGGAATTACAAAATCTCTATGTCAAAATTCCACTATTACAAGCACTTAGAGATGTACCAATTTATGCCAGAACTATGCGAGACATTTTTGTTAAGAAACCTGGTAGGAAAACTAAAGATCCCCTGACAGTCCATGTCATGGGTGATTTATCTGCAATAATGTCAGGTAAAGATCTTCCTGTTAAATATGGTGATCCCAACCATCCTACTGTCACAGTACAAATTGGAAAAACAATAATTCCTCGAGTTTTGGTAGACTTAGGCGCTGCTATCAATATTATGACTCTTGAAACTTCACAACTGTTACAATTGAAGAATGAAATCAGAAATACCCCAACCATTCTAGAATTAGCTGACCGTTCTACAATCAAACCGGAAGGAGTCATTGAAGACCTAATCATCTCAGTTGAGTCTTGGAATTATCCAGCCGACTTTGTGGTATTACAACCTAAAAAAAAGTTGGGGGGTCATCCTCAAATTTTGGGTAGACCTTGGCTAGCCACAACAGATGCCTTTATCAACTGCAGATCTGGTTCAATGACAATTTCCAATGGATATGAGAACAAACAACTTACCCTCTACCCTCACGCTACACCCTTGATTAATAATGACAATTCCTTATGGGTGGATTTTGACGATCAAACTACTCAACCTATCTTGACTATCGGACAAGCCTTAAGCCTTAAAGACATCACTGACGATGAAGTAATTAATAATTTTATTTGTGAACCCTCCTCTATGAATCTAGAAAGACATAATCAACTCGTTGCACTTTTGGAGTCAAATACCTAGGAAAACCTTAACTCTGAATACCCACCTCAAACATCAGCTACCATCTCTTCTAAAAGTATACCAGTAGAAATTGAACCTGGAAAAACACTGAATATAAACCCCAACTTGATAGTTGCTGAAACACAGCGATTAATGAAGTTACTTCTTGAACATAAGAAGCATTCACATGGCACCATACAGATATGAAGGGAATCTCTCCTAAATTATGCACTCATTGTATCTATATCAAGGAAGATTGTCGACCGATCTGCCAACCTCAACGACGAATGAACCCTAATTTACGAGAAATTCTTAAAGAAGAACTTCAAAAATTTCTTAATGCAGGGTTTATATATCCTATATCTGATAGTGAATGGGTTTCCCCATTGGTAATAGTTCCTAAAAAAACTACAAATGGAAAGTGTGTGTAGATTATAGAGCCTTAAATAAATCCACTCAAAAAGATCACTTTTCGTTGCCATTCATTGATTAGGTGTTAGATAATTTGTCAGGGAAGAAATTCTTCTCTTTCTTAGATGGTTTCAGTGGGTATAACCAGATCAAAATTGCACCCCAAGACCAAGATAAGACCACTTTTACTAGCCTCTAGGGAACTTTTGCTTATAGATTCCTCCCATTCGGACTATGTAATGCACCAACAACCTTTCAAAGAGCAGTTATAGGAATCTTTTCTGATATGCTTAATGACTCTATGGAAAATTTTATGGATGATTTTATCCCTTATGGTGTCTCTTTTGACGAAGCACTACAAAATCTTGAGAAAGTACTTAACCAATGTATACAAGCCCACTTCTCCTTAAGCACCGAAAAATGTCATATGATGATGAGTGAAGGAGTGGTATTTGGACATTTTATCTCATCTCAAGGAATTCAGGTAGATCCATCCAAGATAGAAGTCATTAAAGACCTTCCTATTCCTAAAACCCAAACAGATGTGAGACGTTGTTTAGGACATGCTGGATACTATAGAAGATTTATCAAAAAAAATTCCAAAATGGCTTCTCCTTTGTTCGTGTTACTTATGAAAAATGTTGAATTCAAGTGGACTACTCTTTTCCAAGAAGCATTTGATGTACTCAAACATCAGTTATCTACAGCTCCTATTCTAAAGGGACCTGATTGGACACTACCCTTTCATATATCCTCTGACGCTTCAGATACTGTAATAGGAGCTATCTTGGGACAAGAAGAAAATCATCTCCCTTATGCCATCTATTTTATTAGCAAGAATATGAGTCCGGCTGAACTTAACTATACAGTTACCGAAAAAGAATTTTTAGCAGTTATCTATGCTATTAATAAATTTTGACATTACATCACTAGATATTCTACTTTTGTCCATAACGATCACTCAGCTATCAAATATTTAATGAATAAACCTGTCAAAAATGCTCGAGTCACCAGATGGTTACTATTATTACAAGAATTTGATATTACAATTGTAGATAGACCAGGAAAAGAAAATGTAGTTGCTAATTTCCTTTCTCGGTTAACACCTGATGATAATTCTCCAATAGATGATTCATTTCCTGATGAATATCTATTTGCAGTATCCACTCATTCACCATGGTATGCAGACATTGCTAACTACTTGGTTGTAGGGAAGTTACCACCACACCTATCCCACTGAGAGAAAAGAAGAATTATTCAACAAAGTACTTGGTATAACTGGATAAGTGGGTGTCTTTTCCACACAGGACTTGATCAAGAAATCCGAAGATGCATTAGAGAAGTTGAGGTTTATGATTTACTAAAAGCTTGTCATGATGGCCCTTGTGGAGGGCAT
>JZKD02S1179084.1:728755-769379 GCA_000966675.3 Picea glauca | reverse complement strand
GTTTATTAGCTAAGTATTAACAAACTGGTTTTGTCCACTTTGTAATACAATATTAATAAAAATTATTTAAACAAGAATGTAATTAATATACATCTAAAGGGTTTGGAATTGATGGCGAAGAATGTTAACTATCTTACCATTAATTAAGGTTCAATCTCTTTGAGAGCTTTATTTGACACTTTAAAGCAGACATTGTGGCACCCAGAGGTAGTAATCAAACATGTGAGATACACATAGCACTACTTGCACACACATATATGTGGAACAAATCCTTCCCCCATGGATTGGAAGTTGGAATTCTACCTTGTACTTCATAAAAATTTTGGAAGACAGTCTCATATAAAAATAGTTTCACTATTATATTTTGTATTATATTGTGTATTTAAAAGTGTTTGAAGATACATATATGGTGTTGTTTATATGGAGTGAGTTAAAAAGTGAATACATTTAATTTTTTTTTTTATTTTTTTTTTTAATTGTGTTTTTATATAAGGCAAATTTTCGTCGTCTACTTATTTTTTTGGAATTATGACAATTTGATCTTCTTAAAATGGGTTAAAATCTTTAAGGGAAAAGTTCCATGGGTAAATTTCCCATCAATTAGGTGGAAATATTTAACTTTCGGCTAAATTCCTACTAGATTTTAGGAAAACTTTCGATGGACAAATGGTTGATTTTGTCCACTTTTTAACTTACTATGTTGTTTATTAGCTAAATATTCACAAAATGGTTTTTTCCACTTTGTAATACAATATTAATAACAATGATAAACATGTGTAATTAATATGCGTCTAAAGGGTTTGAAATTAATGGTGAAGAATGATGAATATCTTACCATTAATTATGGTTCCATCTCTTTGAGAGCTTTATTTGACGCCATAAAGTAGACACAATGACACCTAGAGGTAGTGGTCCTACATGTGAGGCATGCATAGCACCACCTGCACACACACACATGGACGAAAATCCATCCACATGGTATTCTTAAGGCCCACAAATGATATATTTACTTCACACCTTAAGGTATCCATGAGGCACATAGATAGAGTAGTCAAATGCATGAGGCACATAGATAGAGTAGTCAAATGCATGAGGCACATGTCACACTACCCATGTGCACATATATGTGGACTAGACCCCATTTTTTCCTTGAGTATTACCACTTGGGTGGGGGGGAAGGATTTGTTTCTTCCCATGGTATAAATTCTAATCAAATTGAGAGTTGAGGACTTTGACAAATTTTAAGAAGAAAAACAAATTAATATCATCAAGCAAACTAGAGAATAATTTGGCTACTTTCTCTACTGATTTCCAAGGGGTGAATCGGTCAATGACATCTTTGATCAAGTCACAAGTTTTTTGGGATATTTGTGGAGAGACATTGACATGAACATGATAATCTACAATCATGGTAGTAATAATATGAAGCAACTTATTATGTCGCATGGGTTAACGACCAGAGTATTTTCATTGAAGTGGTTAAAATTGAGTGCACAATAATTTAAGATTATCAACAATATTCAAAATTGTGAAACAAGAGGCATGTATCTTATAGCTGGTAGTGAATATATTCCCATTGTGCATCATGACAATGATAATACTAAGGAGTATGTTCTATCATTTGAGATGATAGAAAACTATGGTTAGTGAGGAAAAGTTAACAATAGACAAGTTCTAAGTTCTATAAGTATTAAACACTAAAGAATTCCTATTACTAGAAAAATGTCAAAGCCTAGAGGATGCCAACCAATTACTTGATGAAATGTATGCAAGATCAAGAGACATGCAAGTCTTGTGAAAACCCATTCTGTGTTTGACAAAAAATGGTATTCCCACATAGGAAAAACACCTTTAGTAACCACTCACACAACTATATCAAATATCATAACACCAATGTTTTTACGTGGTTAAAACCCTCGAAGAGGGAAACAATCCATGGCCCTAGACAATGTGGCCACTTGAGGAAATATATTAACGCAAAAGAAAATTATTTTACAAGAGATTTTATCACAATCAATCATCAACAAATGATCCTCTATGTTCTTTAAATAGAGATCATGGACCAATTAGGTATTAATCCACAAATCAATATAGCCATTAAGATTGAGGAGAATACGAGTCATAAGATCACTCGATGTCTAGAACATATCGTGACCATCGGTTATAGAACTACAAATGCATACTAAAGAAACACACTTTTACCTAAAGACACATTAGACCAAGTTGATCTTAACTAACTCCTAAGTGTCTAAATATCCTAACATCCCCCCATTAAGAACAACTTGGGATAGGATTGAAGGATTAGAAAGGTGACACAATAGGAGATGGAAGGAGGCATTAGAGCCTATCCTCCCTTAATGGCAACTTCCTAAACTCCCAACATAGATAAATGTTTTGAAACCTTTGCTTCTATAAGAGACTTAGTGAAAATATCTGCAACTTGATCTTTAGTATGGAAAAAGATAACTTCAAGGACTCAATCATGAATGAGCTTTCTAATGAAGTGAATTGGTAGCTCAATGTGTTTGTTTCACTGATGTTAAACTGGATCTTTGGTGATATTGATGGCACTATGATTGTTGCAACATAAAGTGGTCAAATTCTTCTATTTCAATCTAGACTCTGGAAGGATCTATCAAAGCCACAAGTCTTCTTGAATTGCATTAAACAATTCTTAGTACTCTACTTATGCTAAACAAAGTGGAATATCTTGTTGTTTCTTACAATCCCAAGTGATAGGTCTAGAACCAAGGATAAAAACATAACTTGCAATAGACTTTTGATCATTAGGTTCATCATCCCAATTTGAATAAGTGAAACCAACCAACAAAGGAGTCCCCCCTGAACTATAATGTATCCCAAACTAAATTGTACCCTAGATATATCAAAGTATCCTTTTTGCTACTTTCCAGTGGCTTTCATGGGGTGTTTCCATATACCGGGCAACAATACCAATAGCAAAGGGAATATCAATATGGTTATGAGTCAAATATAAGGGCTACCAATTAACTAACAATACAAAGTAGCATCGACTTTGGGAGTAGTACTGGTGGCAGGAAGTTTGAATCCACACTAGAAGAGAGAAGGGGATAGTTTAGGATCTTCCATGTGAAAGAAATGAAGAAGGTCACATGCATACTTAGACTAGGAAAGGGAAATTCCTTCCTTCATTTGCAATACTTGGAGGCCAAGGAAATAATACAAATATCCTAAGTCTATCATTTCATATTTATTTTTAAGGTTGTATTTCACACGGGTTAAAAGTTTAGGGTCACTACCAATGAGGATAAGGTCATCAACATAAAGAAAAAGTATTATGACATGGATTCCTGCTCTCTTGATATAGAAATTAGGGCTAGAATGACATCTAGAAAAGCCAATGGCAAAAAGAAAGTTGTCCATTTTAGCATACCAAGCTCGAGGAGCTTGCTTAAGACCATAGAGATATTTCTTAAGGTGATAAACAAGGATGGAGTCATTATGAAAATAGCCATGAGGTTGTTCCATGTAGATTTATTCTTGTCAAATCCCCATGCAAAAAGGTATATTTATCATCCATATGATGAGCCTTCCATTTATGTGAGGCAACAGAGGCTAGAACAAGGTAGATGGAATTCATTTTGGCCACAATAAAACCTTTTCTCTGATACCATGTTTGACAAAACAAGGTACTCCCACATAGGAAAAACACCTTCAGTAGCCACTCACATAACTAGATCAAAGATCATAACACTAATGTTTTTACATGTTTAAAACCCTCGAAGAGGGAAAAACTCCATGGCCCCAGCCAACATAGCCACTTGAGGCAATATATTAATGAAAAAATAAATAAATTTACAAGACATTTTCTTACAATCGATTATCAACAAATGACCCTCTGTGCTATTTAAAGAGATATCATGGACCAATCAAATGTTAAGCCATGGATCAATATAGTCATTAATATCTAGGATAATATGAGTTCTCAGATCAATCTATGTCTAGAACACATCGTGACTGTTGGTTACATAACTACAAATGCATACTAAAGAAACACACGTTTACTAAAGAAGCATTAGAACAAGTTGATATTAACTAACTCCTAAGTGTCTAAATATCCTAACATTCCAATAACACTATTACCATTTATATGGAGATCTTGGACACCAATGGAAACATTGCATCTACGATTTGGTACAAGGAGTGGGTCTAATGCGGAGGTAACTTGGATGAAACACACACATAATTAGAGCACGCGCCCTGCTATAGAATACACAACGGAAAAACAAAACAAAAATACTTTTTCCAAATAATGAGGAATTCCACTGGAAACTAAAACACCAAAAAACACAAAATGAAGCACCACTATTTTATTGATTCAAATTAAATACAGGGTTCACATTACATCGAGCCTAGGTTAAAAGACAACCATGAATTTTTTCTTTTGTGGCTGAAAACCACTACAAAATCATCCAGAGGGTAATGGTCTGCATGTATGGGCTGAGATTATGTTTCGCCCTTCCTACGTGCTCACCCAACATGGAATCTTCTCTCCAGTCCACCTTCTATGATTTCCTTGCTCGTGTTTCACCAACCCCTTTTAAAATCGCACTACATTTCTTTTTAAAAATCCTCTTCATCTCTGAAACAATTTTCCTTCCCTCCAAGAACGAGTTGTTACTCAAACCGTCTCTCTGTCTTTCAGATTGCTTCAACTTCCTTTTGGCCTCGGGTCATTTTTTTTCCTTTAGTTGTGAGTTCTATGCGACTCATCATGAATGCATACCAGCGTGGAAAAATAAAATGTATACAACCACAGTGTTGTAACTAAAGAAATATCACGACACTTATAAAATTTCATTATGTGTGCATGTTTCAGCACAAATTTCAAAATGATTTTCAACACGTGTTTCAACATGACACTTGTAAAATTTCTCTATATGTGGTAGTTTCAAAACAAGTTTCACCACGTGTTCTAGCACGATTTTCAGCATGTGTTTCAACATGTGTTTCAGCACGAGTTTCAACATAGCAAGAGTAGCTGCAAGAGTAAAAAGCAGTTCGAATTTACAACAAAATGACTAAATAAAATGGAACACTAACACAATCCTTATTCAACTTATTTCCTGTTTGCATAATGGAAATATTTTTGGGTGATGTGGATTACCTGAGCCCAAGGATGCTCCTACATCAGACACCCCTGGTAAGAGAAACATGAGCTCCAACTCATGTGCATATAATTGTTAAAGTGAAGAGTTATGCACATGTGCTAACTAATCTTCAGTCACCCTCGTTGCATCTTCTGCTCCTCGATTCTTCCACTTGATCAAATATTCCATGTACTCCTTTCAGTGAGTCTTCTTACCAATTCTGGTAGCAAGAATTTCTTCAATCTTCTCCTCATACTTAATTGGTATATGTTGTTCCCATTCACCGAGGGTACCTTCATATTCTCTTTTGTCACCTTCATGAAACTCATAGAGATGAGAAACATTGAATGTAGGAGATATGCCAAATTTCTCTGGAAGTTCTAGCTGATAAGCATTATTATAGATCTTTTCAGAATTCGACATGGACCTATCCTCTTATTCTTGAGTTTATTATATGTCCCATGACCAACTCACCCTCTTGGAATACCTTTTGTCTTCTATGCTGATATGTTCTTTTCTTATAACTGTCATTGTTGGTCTACACTTTCTTCTTTACTTGTTCTTGTAATTCATGCATACTATCCACAAAATCATTCACATCAACACTCTTCTTTCCTTCAAAATCTAGCAATGCAACCAAATATACCACACCTTTTTGCTATCATCCATAAACAATATGAAATGGACTCTTTCTCGTAGATCTGTTCACTGAATCATTATATGTGAATTCAGCTTGGGCCAATGCCAAATAACATTGACTAGGATTCTCTCCACTTAAACTTCTCAACAAATTTCCTAGACTCATGTTCACTACTTCTGTCTAACTGTTCATTTGAGGATGATATGTTGATCTATACAACAAATCTGAGCCTAAATTTCTCCAGAGTGTCCTCCAAAAATTCCCAAGAAATCTGGTATCACGATCTGAAGTAATACTACGTGGAAATCCATGCAATTTGACCACTTCTTTGAAAAATAATGCAGCTACTTCACTAGCATCACTAGTCTTCTTACATGCTATGAAGTGTTCCATTTTCAAAAATATATCCACCACTACCATTGTTGAATCATGTTTTCTTCGAGGCATAGGAAATCCTGATACAAAATCCATATTGATATCCTCCTAAGGTCCTTTGGGTACTGGCAATGGAGTATAGAGTCTCGTATTATGACTTTTTCCTTTGGGTAGTTGGCAGATCCTGTAATCTTCAAAAAAAATTCGAACATCTTGATTAAAGTTGGGCCAAAAGTACCTCTTCTTTACCAAGGTTCTGCTCTTATCCATCCCAAAATTTACTCCTAAACCACCACTATGTAACTCTTTAATGAGATTTATCCATATGGAACTTCTGGGAATACACAACTGTTGATTATTAAACAAAAACCCCTGTTGGATATGGTAGTCCAGATATGGTGTTCTTTCTAAAATCTAAGGCTCCTTACATTCATTCCAAGCTTATGAGAAATTTGCATCTTCTTCATACAATGTCTTTAGACATTTCAGGCATACCACTTCTACTAACATGGTATTGAGTAATGCTATCCTCTGACATAATTCATCATCTACCTTATTAGTCTTCCTAAACCTATGTTTCAACACAAAAGAGTAACTTTGAAAGAATTCTACCCATTTAGTATTCTTTTGATTCAACTTACCTTGGTTGTTAATGTACTACAAAGATTTCTAATCCGTGAACAAGACAAACTCCTTCAACAATAGATATGTCGCCATTTCTTCAAAGCTTGCACAATAGCATAAAATTCATGATCATAAAAATAATACTTATTTTTGGACTCGTTCAACTTATCATTTAAATATGCTATGGGTCTTCCTTCTTGACTTAGAACTACTCCAATTGTTGTTCCACTAGCGTCACAATCAACCTGAAACACTTTATTAAAATCTAGTAATGCTAATATTGGTTGTGTTGTCACTCTTTTCTTCAATTCTTCCAATGACTTCTTTGTTGATGCATTCCAACAAAACCCTCCCTTCTTCATACATTTTGTAAGAGGAACACATATTTGGCTAAAGTTCTTAATGAATTTCCTGTAAAACCCTGGCAATCCATGGAAACTCCTCACATCAAATGTGCATCTTGGTGTTCTCCATTCAAGGATAGCCTTCACTTTCTTAGGATCCATTTTTAGTCCTTCCTTTGAAACCAGGGATGATTTTAAGGATGGAAATTTATTTTAAATGTAGAAACCTTGGTGAATCTTACTAATCCTTCATATGAAAACTATAAATGTTTGGCGATAATTTTGTAAAAATATTCAAATTTCTAAGGAATTTATATAATTTGTATAAAATTTTGGCGATTTTTAAGGTAAAATAATTTCATCGTATAGAATTTGGGCGAATCAATTTTAGAATAGAGAATCATTTTTTGGGAAAAACCATGGAAAATTAGCCCATGAGCGAAATTTAGCCCCTAAAATCATCTGTGTTTGAAACCGTAAAACCAAAGTACACTAACTCTTGCTACATGAGTGTACACTTCTTTAGGTTTATCAATATTTTTCTCTTCTTTCAAGCGTTGTAACATTGCTCTCACATGCTCAACATGATCTATTTTGTTCCTACTAAAAATCAGTGTATCATCCAAATATACAACCACGAACTTTCCCAAAAATGGATTCAAGACTTTGTTCATCAATATCATGAACGTGTTGGGTGCATTAGTTAACCCAAACAACATCACTAACCATTCAAATAGTCCATCTTTCATCTTGAATGTTGTCTCCCATTCATCACCTTCTCTAATCCGAATCTGGTGATAACCACTCTTCAAATCAATTTTTGAAAAATATTATGAACCACTCAAGCAATCCATAAGGTCATCCATTTTGGGAAATGGAAACCAATACTTGATATTGATCTTGTTTATAGCACATGAATAAGTACATATTCGCCATTCCCCTATTTTCTTTGGAGTCAATACTACTAGTACTGCACACAGACTCAAACTCTCGTGAATTAACCCTTGTTCAAGAAATTCCTGCACTAGCCAATTCACTTCTTCACTCTCTGCTGGAGTCATCCTATAAGGCGCTTTATTAGGTAAACTTGATCCAGGAATTAAATCAATTTGATGAGAAATACTTCTCAGTGGAGGCACTCCTTTTGGCATATCATTAACAATAATCTCCTTAAATTCACCCAACAACGACTTTATTTATGTAGGTACAACATTTGGATCCTCTACACTTTTCACTTCTTTCGGAATCAATGCTAAAAAAATGTTGATTTTCTTTCTTCCTATAAGAATTCCTTAGCATAACATAACATTATCCTACTGCTACTTGTGTTTATATCAACACAATTTCTTCTTCTTGTTGTTGTATCCTCCAACATTGGTGTTAATTTATATGATTTCCATCTTTCTTGAATTCATATGTGTTTTCCTTACCATCATGGTGAACTTGTCAATCAAACAACCATGGTCTTCCCAAAAAGTATGTGACACACATCCATCTCAATTACATCACATAACACCTTCTCCTGAAAACTCCCTATTTGAAAATTCAATAAACATTTCTCTGTCACAGTCACCTGTTGTCCCTTGTTCAACCAAGAAACACAGTAACGGTTCAGATGGTTCAACCTTGTCAAGTTTATTTTGTTCATGACTTCAGTGGATACCAAATTTTCTGTACTTCCTCCATCTATAATCAAGTAACAACATTTTCCTTGAACTTACATTTTGTTTTAAAAACTTTCTTTCATTGTTCTTGTTCCTTTGCCTTTTTTTGTTCATATTTAAGAAACACTCTTCGGAAAAACAAATTCTTACCCTATTCTTGCTAAAGAACAATCACATTTTCTCCAAATACTGAAGCTTCGTCGGCTTGTGTGACTTGTTCCCATGCTTCACCTCTTCTCCTTGAAGTTTTCCTTTCTAGACATTCATACTTCGTGCGTCCCTCTACACCATAATGATAACAAGTGATTACATATCTTCCCTTTCCTCTTCTGAATCATCTTCCTGCACCAACTCCATTTTCTCCTTTTCCACCTTGACCACTGACATATTCTTCTTCCTTTTCTCTGCCTTTAACAGTCATTGCTTTACCTCATCCTTTAAAGCCTCTTCCTCTACCTCTAGGTTGTGTTTCCCTCTCAATCTTTTCTTCTACCTTCAAGGCAACTTGATAAGCTTCATCAACAGTGTGGAAATAATGTGCTCTCATTTCATCATGAATTAAATACTTTAGCCCATTTACATACCTTGCAACTTGTTGGAATTTTGGTTCCTTGAGGCCTGCTTTGACCGATAGCCTAAAGAACTCTTTAGTGTATTCACGAACATATGTCTCCCTTTGTCTTAGGTTCTGGATTTTTTTGAACAAATTCTGTTGGTAATCAATAGGAAGAAATTTATCTTTAACCTTGGTAACCACCTTCTTCCAAGTTCTAATTTTCTCCAACTGATTATTCACTCTATCCTTCTGCAGCATATCCCACCATAGTGTTGCATGACCTTTTAATTTCATAACAAAAAATCTTACCCGATTTGGATCCTGAACATTTTCATACTTGAATTCACTTTCGAGTTCTCCAATCTAGCCAATGAGAACATCAGCTCTCAGACTACCATCATAAAAAGAAACCTCAACCTTTTCACTATCCTTATTACTCAAATACAAAATCAGTCTAGTTTCTAGGTCTCTTTCATCACCATCCAGTTCATCTTCGATTTCTTCTTCTGGCTCTGAGTATACTTCATCATCTCCATTCCTACAATTTTTCAATTCCTCTATTATTCTTCTCAAATTTTCCATTTCTCGATTTCCTGCACCTCCCCTTCCTTCTCCTCTCCTTCACGATGACATTCCTCCAAGCTGTAGGTGTCTCACCAACATCCACAGACCTCACACGATTTTGTAACCCAACTTGACTTCCAACACTCTTGCTAAGAAACCACCACGAACATGTATTTTGTACCCTATCTCACAAAAATCATATTAGATGCTAATCCCAGAGCAGAACCGAGCTCTGATTCCACATAATGCAAAGGTAATTGGGATGCAACACGCACAAAACTACAACATGCCCCCCTGCTACATAATACACAACGGAAAAACAAAACATAAATAACTTTTCCAAATAATGAGGAATTCCACTGGAAACTAAAACACCTGAAAATATGAAATGAAGCACCACTCTTTTATTGATTCGAAGTAAATACATGATTTATATTACATTGAGCATGGGTTAAAAGACATCCATGAATTTATGCTCATGTGGCTGAAAACCAATATGAAATCCTCTAGAGGGTAATGGTCTGCGTGTATGGGTTGAGATTCTATTTAGCCCTTCCTGCGTGCTCACCCAACCTAGAATCTTCTTTCTAGTCCACCTTCTACGATTTCCTTTCTTCGTAGTTCACCAAACCCTTTCAAAATCATGATCCATTTCTTTTTAAAAATCCTCCTCAACTCTAAAATGATTTGTCGTCCCTCCAAGAACGAGTTGTTACTGAAACCGTCTCTCTGTCTTACGTATTGATTCAACTTCCTTTTGTCCTTGGGTCAAGTTTTTTCCTTTAGTTGTGAGTTCTTTGCGACTCATTTGTACAGCCACAATGTTGCAACTTATAAAGAAATATCGTGACACTTGTAAAATTTCATTATGTGCGTGTGTTTCATCATGAGTTTCAACACATGTTTCAGCATGACACTCGTAAAATTTATCTATGCGTAGCAGTTTCAACACAAATTTCAACACGTGTTTGAGCATGAGTTTCAACGCGTGTTTCAGCACAAGTTTCAACACAAGTTCAACACATGTTTCAACATAAGTTTTGGCATAGCAAGAGTAGTTGCATGAGTAATCAATAGTTCGAATTTACAACAATCTGACTAAATAAAATGGACCACTAACACAATCCTTATTCGACTTATTTCGTATTTGTAGAATGGAAATATTTTTGGGTGATGGGGATTTCTCGAGCCCAAGGATGCTCTTGCATCCAGGTCCCTCCTAACCATCAAACCCTAATTTTTGTAAATAAGAAGCTTGGAAAATGGTAATATCTTAGTTAATTATAGAACTCATAAGTAATCAACCCTATTCTTGGTGCTACATCTCTATTCTTGGTGCTACATCTCTATGAAGAGGCTTAAAGAAAAGAAACAACATCATCCTTAAAATATTTGAAAGTCTCCCCTATAGTGGGGATGATAAAGATGAATGTTCAAAAAAACACTTTTTCAAAAATGCAATTGAGAATATATCACCTTCCCCTTTGGATTTTAATATTACTTAGTTTATATTATTAATTTTGAAGATAATAGAAGACACCCTAGTATTAAAGATCCAATTGTAGGAATTCATTAAGTTCATTAATGAATAAAAATACTACGTTTTAATTTGTGAATTCAAATGGTTTTCTATTAGTACCCAAAGAAGAACATATTATTAAGGTGAGAAGTTTCAAATATGTACAAAATGTAAAAATATATAAATAGTACCCAAAGAAGAACATATTATTAAGGTGAGAAGTTTCAAATATGTACAAAATGTAAAAATATATAAATACTGATTAAATCAAAGTTAATCAAAATAAAAAAGATGAAATTGATGACAAACCACCATTGTAAATAAAATAGGGAAAGATTTTGGAGGTGAAAAAGAGGGTCCCAAAATTTACCTCATTGCATGTAATATTCAAATCTCAATGGAATCATTCTTCCCTTTGCTTTTTACTTTTGTGATAAATTTAATTTTGTAAATTTATTGGTCTATTATCTTGTTTGTGCTTTAATTTTAATGGTTCATACAACTACTTAGTAGTGAATCTTAAAATATTAATGATAGAAGATAACCTTTCACTTTCACTTGGGAATAAGTCATTAACTTTATAACAAAATACATTCACACCATTTAAAAAAACGCAAGAAATCCATCCCAATATGTTTTTAGAAAACAAAATAAAATATTTAATATCATTGAAGACACTTTTAATTATAATGTATGATGCATAAAGTTAGTTATATAGGTAACACATCACTTTAAAGTAAGGATGTAGTTATGAAAAGTAGGTAGCTAGTTATTCCATCGCCATATCCCACCGAACAAAATAATAAGATATTTATATCATAAAAAGATTTATCTTTTCTTAAATTTGAGAGGTGATGTTACAATCACTTTTATGTACGTAAAAGATAATCATTATCGATACTCTGTATAAGCTTTAATGATTTTAAAATTCACATGCAGTAGAGCATTAATGGGAGATTAATTAGAAGCGATTTGTTAGGAGCTAATTGTATATAAATTAGGTATGGGTGTGAGAATATGTATAAATGATTTATTATGGTATATGATAAAGAATGTTGGTTAGAAGGGAGAATATGTATAAATGATTTATTAAGTTATATGATAAAGAATGTTGGTTAGAATTAAGGTTAGATATTATTGGAAAATATATAATTTTATTGGAAGTAGTTTTGGTGATAATTACAAGGAATATTGATTTTTTTATTATTTATATTGAAATTCATTTTTAGTTTTCGAGTAAGACTTAAAACTATTTATGATTGATTGTGATTTTGTATTCCTCTAATGTAAGGAAATATGTCAACAACTCAAGACATAAACATGTTAACAACCCAAGACATAAATACATCCTACACTAGTGAAAGCATGCCATCTATCCACAAATAATAGGCAATAATGACAATTGACCAATAATGACAATTGTGTTATAATAGGTTTTACCACATTCAAAGAGTTTAATTATGTAGTTGATGAAGCATATTAGACATATTACTAAATTCAAGGAGTTAACTTATGTTATTCAACATTTAATTAATTTTTCTAATAAATATCTATTTCATTTTTAAAAAATAAAATACATTATTATTATATATATATGAATTTTCATATATTTCAATTTTTTTAATAAAATATATAGTAAATTTACAAAAATATCATCCACAAATATGCATAAATTCATATATATTTTTAAATAATTAAATAATTTTTTTATATATATTATAAATACTAGAAATATTATACTTATAGTTGCCAATCACATATGAAACTCAACTCCCTTTCTAGAAGGGATAAAATAAGAAGAAAACAATCTATATAAAAGATAATTTTCATGAGAAAACTTGTTAAAATAATAATAGAAAATGCACGTCAAACCAATGCCAATGGGAGGTGACATAGATAAAAATAAGATAAATAATTATAAATATTCAAATCAATGCCAATGGGAGGTTATTTTTGTTTTGTTTATGAAATCAACTATTTTTTTTAATCAAAAGGAGTTCGTGGGGTAAGTATTTTTTAATAATTTAAAAATAGTGAAAATGGAATTAAGGGTGATTTGCTAGATTTCAAAATGTACATTTAAAAATAATTAAAATAAATTGAATTAATTAAATTAAAATAATTAAAATAAATTGAATTAATTAAATTAAAATAATTAAAATAAATTGAACTAATTTAAGTATGAGTAAATGTAAAGCACAAACAATTTTTATATCACAGTGCTATTTTCAAGTTGCATAGTTGTTATGCATATTTATTTATTTATTAAATATATTGGAAGCATGTGAATGGAATAGTATGGAGTAGTGTTAGTTAAAAGTTCTTTATGTTTGGTTGCACTCGATAAAGTAGGCAAAGGTCAATTATACAATTATGCTCACCCCCATAACCAATTTACATAGAATGTAACGATGATTAATTATAATGTATGATAATTAATTATAATGTATAAGATGTATACAAAACTAATTAAAATGTAACACTATTTTAATACTTTGTAATATCATATATAATTATATATGATAGTGAGAGAGAAAAAGTGACTTGCTACTTTATATTTTACTTGATATCATACCTAATATTATATTTTAATTACAAAAATATGTATTTAGTGATTTTTTTATTATATTGTTAAATTATTTATTTCAGGAAGAGTGTTGTACATCTAATGCACTTAGTAAAACGTCATTACATCACTACTATTACCTTTCTCACAAAAATATTGCCCCATACTTACACCAAGAAAGAAAACTAGACAACTTAGTAAATATTGCCCCATACCTACACCAAGAAAGCTAGACAACTAAGTGATTTATAGCCATTTCTTTATCTATGTCACCTCTAGAAGCTTCAGGTAGTTAGTTGTTGATTGACAATGACTACCTTTAAAATATTTCACCTCTAAAATCTTCTTAGTTGTTGATTGACGATGACTACCTCTAAAACTTTTGATCACGTGTTGATTGACATTGACTTCACATTTGTTTGTTTTAAGGTGAACATTGTAGTTTGTGCAATTTTATTGTAGGCCTATCTTTTGTCCCTTTGTGGAAAGTTAGTTGAATTTGATATCACATACACAAAGTTTGTTGAATTTGATATCACATATATGATAATTTACTTACTCCTCAATCAAATATAATTTTATTAATGTTTATATTTGTAATCATTATGAGATAGATAATGATTTTGTGTTATTTTTTTAAGCTATCTAAACTATAATATATTAATATTGGAAAAATACATGTGTCTAATTGTTGATCTATCATTTGGGAAACTAGACCAGCAAAATAATTGTTGTTGTTTGAGGTTAATTTCTTTGAGTTTATTAAAAGAATATTTTATCTTTGATAGCTATATAACAACCTAAAAAACCAAAAGACCTATCTACAATTAGTTGGTAGTCTAACTTGTGTTGTATAAAGCCTCTATGATAAATACATAAAACTAAATACCAAAGCATAGGGAAATTAAATTGGAGGAGATGGGACATTATCCTATGGAACCTGAGGGACGCCTTTGCTTGGTTCATTGAAATTTAAGGTTGTTTCCTTTTCTTCCATGAGGAAGACTTTTTTGCCACAATTATTCCCATGAGAACCTTAAAATGCTAGTAAAGGTCAATAGTGTGATAATATTTAGTTTCATGAGATCTTGAGGTCCCTATGTTAGGTGTCCAAGAAATAAGCTTGGAGTCAATGTCTATGTCTGGTGTTTGTTGGGCTAATCTAGTGGTATAGATTCCTCGACATTTATTATGAATCCAAGGAATTAAATTTATGAGACATTCAAAATATGTGCATAAATAGTCTTGAAATTGCCTAAGAACTCTTATTAAAATCAAAGCAGTAAAATGTTAGACTCACAAATAGAAATTGGTTCTTTTGGTCATGATCACTCAGGCTTGACTATCTATGGTAGGGAATCAAATCACAAGTAAATCATTCACTTTCAAAGTATGTCTACTTGCAAACGCACTATGTTTTAGTCAACCAAGATTCAAGGCCAACAAGGGTTAATTTGAAATGTGAGTTAAAATGTTGAATGAAAGGTAAATCTCAAGAAGGAAATGAATTGAAAAGAAAGACATAAAGGAATTGCAGACATAGTTCAAATCTGAGGATATTTGTGTGATGATCGTTTGTATGACATGGAAGATGAAAGATCAATCAATCACATTGTTGTCTTTAACATCTAAAACTAGAACAATCATGAATCACATAGTCCAAGTAACATTGCCTGCAAACTAACTAAAATGAATTCTTATTCTATGGGAAATTGAAACAGTGCATGTAAATCTACGGGAAATGAATGCAAGTAATAAAAACTACTTCTAAAACAACTATGAAATTACAACACATACCAGGGGTGCCTCCTAGAATGTGTTGTTAAGGAAACCTCAGGCTGTAGAAGAGATCTTATCTCATAAATCAAAGGCCAAACTCCATTATATTAATTCGTCAATATAGTTTTAGCAGTTACAAAAGTTTGGGTGCATAATCATCATAGTATCCCCCTCCTAATTGATTGATTCATGTACTGTTATATTAAATAACCAAATCCCCAATCCTAGAACTAACCAATTAGATCCAGCTGGATTGTACACATTAAGAAAATTGGAAATCGGTCACTACAGGGAAATTTGGGAAATTATGTTTTGAAGAAACGCTCATACAACCCATGTCTTGTATTTTTGGGGGGAATCTTGCACACAATTCATCTAAATGACCCTATTCCACACAAAACCCATGTCGCATAATTTGTTGATTCGTCCTTATCGCGCCAAAAATGACCTATGAATATCATTGTCTGAAAACTTTGTTTTTCAAAACTAATTACAGGAAAAATAGTTTAGATCTCCATTATAGAGTTTGACATAGATTTTTCCTTGATCTTCTAGATTGGTTCCTTGATCTTGTAACAAGATGAATGTCATTCCTCGCTTCTAGCATCAAAATCTTGATTTTGTGGATGAAATGGCGAATTTGCAAATAGTTCTGTAGATTTCCTGTGATAACTGTCTGTGGATTTCTTGTAATAACTACTTGTGGATTTCCTGTAATATCTGTCTGTTGAATTTTCTTTAATAACAACTTGTCGGTTTTGACTTGCATTGACCATTAGGTGTCGAGTTGATGCAGACTTCCCCCTGCCTCACCTAGTTCTGCATGACCTCCCAGTCTTAAGATCGTTCTAAATCTTCCCCTGAGTCAGATTGACTCTTCGATTTCCCTGTGGGGGAATATCTCGTATGGGCTAACTCTGCACTCCTGACCAACAATATATGTTGGGGACTTTTTTCAAAAGGAGATTTCAGATTTTGTGACTTCTGGAATCCGGATGTCGCGTTCCCTCAACTCTTCAACTTCCGAAACCCGAAATTCCGGAATGCTGAAATGTCAACGAAGGTTGACTCCTTCAATGGACCGAACACACACTGCTTTTTGCCCAATAATTTCGATTTTTTGGGACTTGAGCAAACAACCAACAATTGTTCCTCTTCCCTTATGATTCCCCAAATTCTGAAATTTCTCCTTTGGCAAGGTCGATGGCCTTTCGGGATTTTTGCCGAAGTTTGACCACTCCTTTGACTTCCATTGCACGTATCTATTGACGGGTACTGGGACCCACCTTTCGACGTTTCTCTTTTCATGATTTCAGGAGTTGTGTGACCATGCAACTCTACCTCTTAAGTCTTGAAACCTGATTGGGGCCCAATGGCTATTGTCCCTCAACCTTTCAGGAATTTTTCTTTCGCTCCTCAGGATTTCCCAATTCGCGAAAATCCACAGTAGCGAGTTTCCTTACCTTTCGAAACTCCGATACCCAAATTTCCGAACTCTCGCCTCCCACGTGATCTACGGCTGAGATATTCCTCGATCAGACGGCTCTGGATCTTTCAGGATTTTGCGAACCGAGAGTTTGAAACTCTCGATTCCAAAATCACTGCCTCCTTTACTTCCTACACCCTGAAATGTCGAAATGTCGAAATGGCTTCCTTCGTGACCACAACCTACTCCAAAGGCATGCCACGTTTCGCGACTTCAGGGGTTTCAATGCAAAGAGCCCGACTCCTTGTCATCAGAATTCCTGAAATTCTGAACCCTGAAATACTGAAATGCCGAGATTGCACTCCAAAGGGGATCAACGGGTGTGAGCCTCCCCTGATCCGACGACTGGTGTGATTTTGTGAACCGAAAGTTTGTGATGCAGTGACTCCAAAATCCCTTGCCGCTCCAAACTCCGAAACCCGAAATAGAGAATTTCGAGCATAAGATCAACGGCTCCTGATGCTTCTCATCCAACGGTCGTTACTCCTCCTGATCTTTATGAATGCTAAAAGTCACTCAGCCTTAACCTTCTCACAGATCTGCGAGATACAATGGTCCACGTGATTTCGACACTTCTCCATGAAGTATCTCCACCATTCATTCACTCTTCTTCATGAAGCTCTGGCCAAAATGACTTGGCGTCCTTCCACCCAGACTTGACTTCTGCGAGATGATTTTGATCTCTGCCTCCCTTTGAACACTTCAAAGGTTCTATCCCTCCCGAGCTCTCACTTGTAAACTCAAGCCTCCAAAAGGAATTATGCTCGCACTCCTTGCAACAACTTTCAAATAACCCCTGGTTATTTGAGTCTTCAACCTTGTGCACTCTTTGCAACAGTAGTCCTTCAACCTTCACCTTAAGTTGATAAGTTCTAAGGTTTCAACCAGCCTGCGCACACCTTGCATGGCTCTATGCCTCGCCTACACTTCTGCGGGTTATGAGAACAATGATATATCTTCTGAGCTTTCTAAGATAAACTCATATCCTCGTCAATGCACACCTTGCGGATGTTCACAACACTCTTGCAGGAATTCTCAGGAAGAGAAACAATTGAAACTCATTCTTCTCCTTTCTCGGATTTCATACATTCAATCATGAAATCAGCCAACTTTCAACCAGCCTGCGCACACCTTGCACGGCTCTATGCCTCACCTACACTTCTGCGGGTTATGAGAACAATGATATATCTTCTGAGCTTTCTAAGATAAACTCATATCCTCATCAATGCACACCTTGCGGACGTTCACAACACTCTTGCAGGAATTCTCAGGAAGAGAAACAATTGAAACTCATTCTTCTCCTTTCTCGGATTTCATACAATCAATCATGAAATCATACACCCAACACCGCATTGAAATAAATGCATAACAGAAGAAATAAAACAACTATAAACATACCACTTAACAAATGTAAACAGTAAGCATCGTCACACCATGACAATTTGAGTCAAAGCTTTATATATTAACTCAAGTGCTCCTGTACATGGGTTCTTCTCTATAGTTCTTTGCTACAGCTCAAAAGCTTATGAAAATCTGAATGCTCATAACATTCTTCTGTTACAATGATACAAGGGTGAGGGTGTCTGTATCCATTTTCCCTCCTACGCTTCTAAACTATCTAATTTGTTAAATCAAAATATACCTACTTTCATTAAATAGACTTAAATGCCTATTACATCCGACAGATGAGAGCAATCACTCAAGATCTGTTTACAACACCTAGAGATAATATAAGTACGCTTCCCTTAGCTATTACATTAATTTACATTTATTAATTTTTCTAAACAAAACATTTCAAAATGTGCGCTGGTGTTTTTCCAGCTGTCTTTCGCCTTTATACTTGCTTGGCTGGCTACGTATGATGCTCCTGCATCATACTCCCTTGCTTGAAAGTTTTCATGAACTCCTGTTCATGAGCTCTTGCACGATCTGTCCATGCCTATGAATTGCTTCTTCATTTTCCCAACTGCCATCTTCAACTGGATGTCCTTTCCACTTGACCAAGTATTCAATATACTCTTTCCTCCTGGTCTTTCTGCTAATCCTCTTGTCAATTATGCTTTCCATCTATGGATTTTCAGCTGCAGGAATTTGTTTTGTCCATTGAATCTCTTTCTGTTCCTTCTCTTCTCCTTCTTCTTCATCTCTGTAAGGGTACAAATCCGCAACATTGAATATCGGTGAGATTCTGATCCCATCGAGTAATTCAATCTCATATGTGTTTGCCCCAAATTTCCTTCTAACCTTGCACGGTCCAATCTTTTTCATCTTCAGTTATACATTCCCCTTGGGAACCTCTCCTTCCTCAGATGCGCAAGAATCAGATCACCAACTTCAAATTGAATTTCTCGCCTGTGTTGATCTGCTCTTCGCTTGTATTCTTGATTTGAACTCTGCAATCGCTCCTTGACTTGGCTGTGAAGCTCCTTCATTCCTTCTGCAAAGTCCTCTGCACTAGCACTCCTGAATTCATTTTGTTCCGAATCTTTCATTTCAGAAACTCCCCTTGGCTGCATCCCATATACAATCTGGAATGGACTCTGCCCTGTGCTTCTATTGAGTGAATCATTGTAAGCGAATTCTGCCTGTGGAAGAATGTGATCCCATTGACTTTGGTGTTCAGTCACTAAGATCCTTAACAAATCTCCCAAGCTCCTGTTCATGACCTTTGTCTGTCCATCTGTCTGAGGATGATATGCTGAGCTAAAAGTCAAAATTGTCCCCAACTTCTTCCATAAGGTCCTCCATAAATTCCCTACGAACTTGGTATCTCGATCAGAAACGATACTCTTTGGCAAGCCATGAAGTCTGACGACTTCCTTGAAAAACAAGTTTTCAATATGAGTTGCATCACTAGTTTTCTAGCATGGTATGAAATGTTCCATCTTGGAAAATCTGTCGACTACCACAAAGATCGAATCACATCCTCTTTGTGTCCTTGGCAGTCCTAATATAAAATCCATGCTCACTGCGTCCCATGGCCTTTCAGGTATGGGTAATGGTTGGTATAACCCTGTATTATGCTTTCTTCCTTTCGTGTGCTGACAAATTTTGCACCTGTCCACAAATTTCTTGACATCTGTCCTCATCCCTAGCCAAAAATATGAGCCATTCAACTTTGAGAATGTCTTGTCATGACCGAAATGTCCGACCAATCCTCCACTGTGTTTTTCCTTCATCAGGTTCTCTCTCATGGAGCATTTTGGAATACATAATTGATTGCCTTGGAATAATAATTCATCCTGGATCATGTATTTAGTCCATTGGCTTCTATCCTTGAGAATTGGATTCTCAGATGCTTCATATGCTTCCTTAAAATATGGGTCATCCCTAAACATTTCTTTGAGGTGATAAAAACCCAAAGTCTTGACTCTAAATTCTTGCATAAGCAAACATTTCCTGCTCAAAGAATCAACAACTTTGTTAGCAGTTCTAGAAATATGCTTAATCACAAAAGTAAAATTCTGCATGAATTCAACCCATTTAGCATGTTTTTGGTTCAACTTCTCCTGTCGAGTCACGAATTGTAAAGCGTGATTATCACTATACAAAACAAACTCCTTGGGAACCAAATAGTGTCTCCATTTCTTCAGTGCTTGTATGACTACATAGGATTCTTTGTCATATGTGGAGTACTTAATCTTTGCTTCATTCAAATTTTCACTGTAATATGCAATCGGCCTGTCGTCTTGGATCAAGACCACTCCAATTGAAAATCCACTTGTGTCACACCTGACCTAGAATGTCTTGATAAAATCTGGTAAAACCATAATTGGTCGCTCAATGATCTTCTTCTTCAGCAAGTTGAAGCTCTTCTCTGCTTTTTCTGTCCATTGAAAAAAATTGTGTCTTTTCTTCATCGTATCCATCATCAGTGCACTAATTCCGCTGAAGTTTTGGATGAATTTCCTGTAGAAGCTAGCTAAACCATGGAAGCTTCAAACTTCAAACACGCTCTTCGGCGATGGCCAATCCTTAATTGCATTTACCTTTTCTGGATCCATTTTCAATTCATTTGTAGAGATAACAAAACCCAAATAAATGAGTTATGTCCTCATAAATGACAATTTCTTCATATTTATCAACAATTTCTCTTGTTGTAACCTTCTCATTACTGTAGCTAAATGCTTCAAGTGTTTTGCTCCTGTTTTGTTGAAGATTAGTATATCATCCAGATATACAATGATGAATTTCCCTATGAAATCCTTCAGGACTTCATTCATCAACCTTATGAAAGTACTGGGTGCATTCGTTAAGCCAAATGGCATGACAAGCCATTCATACAACCCCTCATTTGTCTTGAATTTTGTCTTCCATTCATCACCTTCTCTCATTCGAATTTGATGATACCCGCTTTTCAAATCAATCTTTGAAAAAAACTTTGCTCCACTTAAGCAATCCATCAAGTCATCCATCCTTGGTAATGGAAATCTGTATCTGATGGTAATCTTATTGATTTCCCTTGAGTCTGTACACATTCTCCAGCCTCCATCTTTCTTTGGGCTGAGCACTGTCGGAACAGCGCATGGACTCAAGCTCTCCCGAATCAATCCTTTGTCCATTAAGTCCGGGACCTGTCTCTTAACTTCTTCATTTTCCTGTGGCATCAACCTGTACACTGCTTTGTTCGGTAAACTGGCTTCAGGTATAAGATCGATATGATGGCTTATACTCTTGATAGGTGGAAACGAACAAGGTAGTTCGTCCACTACTATATCAGCAAATTCTCCCAGCAATTCCTGGATTTCTTTAGGTAAATCATCTACTCTTGTACTGGTCAAAACAATTTTGGGCTTCCTAACCACAATAAATTGTGTGTCTTCCTTCTTCTTAAACTCCTTAAGAAGTTCCTTCCCACTCATGAGAAGTACAGTGTTGCTCATCTCTGTTTTCACTTCTTGGTTCTTAATCGACAACAACATGTGAGTCCTACCATTTTTTTCCAGGGTGTACGTGTTCTTTCTCCCATCATGAACTATGTTTTTTTCATATTTCCATGGTCTACCCAACAATAGATGACAAACATCCATGGGAATGACATCACATAATATTTCATCTTTATATCCTCCTATTTTAAATTCAACTAAACATTGTTTAGTGACATTTACCTGATGTCCTTTTTGTATCCACGAAACTCTGTATGGGCTTGGATGTACAACAGTCTCTAGCTGCATCTTTTCTACCATCTCTGTAGATATGAGATTGTCTGTGCTACCGCTGTCCACTATGACCTTGCATACCCTGTCTTTGGTTTTGCAAGCAGTCTGAAACAGACTGTTTCTTTGGGCTGGGTTCTCTGCCTCCTTCTCCGGCTTTAAGAGAACCTTCCTCATCATCAAGGATCTTCCGCCCTCAGCATCTTCTGCCTCAACATTCCATCCTTGAGCTTTAGCAATGTGAGTTTCACCACCATCTTTCTTTTTATCTGGACACTCATAAGATTTATGTCCAACTTTTCCACAGGTAAAACATTTCACTTCACCTTCTCTACCTCTTCCTCTTCCTCTGGCTCGAGGAAAAGTATTTCTATCAGCATACTGCCTTCCTTGTGAGCTTCCTCCTCTCTCAGGTTGAGTTTGAGGTTTCTTCCCCTCTTCTTTAGGTTTCTGAGTTCCTTCTTTGGCAATTGTTTTGCCTCTGGCTTGACTTCTACCTCAGCCTCTTTGACCTTGCTTCCGACTCAACTTCTCTTCAGCTTTTAGAGCTATCTGATAAGCATCTTCCACATTTCGAATGGTCATCATGCTCAACACATCTTGAATTTCATATCGCAGACCATTCATGTATCTGGCAAATTTTTCATCATCGCTTTCCCAATGACCTGCTCTTATGTTTATCCTGTAGAACTCTTCAGTGTATTCTTTCACTGACATCAGCTTCTGTCTCAAATTTTACATCCTCCGAAACAGAGTGATTTGATAATCCCTGGGTATAAATTTGGCTTTCATTTTTGCAACCATTCTATCCCAGCTCTTGATTTTTTGTTTGCCCTTGCAACGTCTGTCATCCTACAGTTCATCCCACCATAGTGTTGCATGCCCTTTAAGTCTAGTAACTGCATGTTTGACTTTATTATCTTCCTCGACATCCTCATAGTTGAAGTACTTGTCTAGAGCTCTAATCCAATCTAAAAGCTCTTCAACATCCAAGTTTCCCTCATACACTGGAATGTCCATTTTTTCTCTGGCACCTATCCTTGCAACATCCCTGAATAGGCGTTCATCTGCATCATCTTCAACTGCAGCTTATTCTCCTTCGTTTCCAGCTTCATTTTCACTTTCAGCTTCATTGATATCCCCAACGTCAACTGTGCGCCTTTGTGCTATCTCCATAGCATCAAGCCTAGCACATAACTCACGCATTTCTCTTTCCACTGTTGGATCAGGCATTGGCCTGTCTCTTCTTCTTGGTGGCATGGCTGTAAAATTTTCCTCTTTTCTCTCTACTATAGAAAACAAAGAAATTGTTCTAAGTTATGATACCACAACTGACGCAAACTCACCCCTGCCTCACCTAGTTCTGCGTGACCTCCCGGTCTTAGGATCGTTCTAAATATTCCCCTGAGTCAGACTGACTCTTCGATTTTCCCGGAGGGGAATATCTCGTATGGGCTAACTCTACACTCCTGACCAACAATATATGATCGAGACTTTTTCCAAAAGGAGATTTCAAATTTCGCAACTTTGAGAATCCTGATGTCATGTTCCCTCAACTCTTAAACTTTCGAAACCATAAATTCTGGAATATCAAAATGTCAACGAAGGCTGACTCCTTCAATGCACCAAACACACGCTGCTTATTGCCCACGAATTTTGGTTTTTCGAGACTTGAGCGAACAACCAACAATTGTTCCTCTTCCCTTATGATTCCCCGAATTCTAAAATTTCTCCTTTGGCGAGGTCAATGGCCTTTCGGGATTTTCGCCAAAGTTTGACCACTCCTTTGACTTCCTTCGCACGTATCTATTGACGGGTACTGGGACCCACCTTTCGACGTTTCTCTTTTTGTGATTTCGGGAGTTGTGTGACCATGCAACTCTACCTCTTAAGTCTCGAAACCCCGAAACCTGATTTGGGCCTAATGACTATTGTCCCTCAACCTTTCGATAATTTTTCTTTCTCTCTTTGGGATTTTATGATTCGTGAAAATCCACAGTAGTGAGTTTCCTTAACTTTCGAAACTCTGATACCCAAATTTTCGAAGTCTCGCCTCCGACGTGATTTACGACTGAGATCTTCCTCGATCCGATGGCTCTGGATCTTTCGGGATTTCGCGAAGTGGGAGTTTGAAACTCTCGATTCCAAAATCATGGCCTCCTTTACTTCCCACATACCAAAATGCCAAAATGCCGAAATGGCTTCCTTCGTGACCACAGCCTACTCCAAAGGCACATCGCATTTCACGACTTCAGGGGTTTCAATGCAAAGAGCCTGGCTCCTTGTCATCAAAATTGTTGAAATTTCGAACCCCAAAATACCGAAATGCCGAGATTCCACTCCAAATGGGATCAACGGCTGTGAGCCTACCCTGATCCGACGGCTGGCATGATTTCGCGAACCGAGAGTTTGCGATGCAGTGACTTCAAAATCACTTGCCGCTCCAAACTCCGAAACCCGAAATAACAAATTTCGAGCGTAAGATCAACGACTCCTAATGCTTCTCATCCAACGGTCGTTACTCCTCCTGAGATTTCTGAATGCTAAAAGGCACTCAGCCTTAACCTTATCACAGATCTATGATATCCAACGGTCCATGTGATTTCGACACTTCTCCACGAAGTATCTCCACCGTTGATTCACTCTTCTTCATGGAGCTCTGGACAAAATGACTTGGCGTCCTTCCACCCGGACTTGACTTCTGTGAGATGATTTTGATCTTTGCCTCCCTTTGAACACTTCAAAGGTGCTATCCCTCCTGAGCTCTCACTTGCAAACTCAAGCCTCCAAAAGGAATTCTGCTCGTACTCCTTGCGGCAACTTTCAAATAACCCATGGTTATTTGAGTCTTCGACCCTGTGCACTCTTTGCAACAGTAGTCCTTCAACCTTCACCTTAAGTTGATAAGTTCTAAGGTTTCAACCAGCCTGCGCACACCTCACATGGCTCTGTGCCTCACCTACACTTCTGCAGGTTATGAGAACAATGATATCTCTTCTAAGCTTTCTGAGATAAAATTAGATCCTCATCAACGCACACCTTGCGGACGTTCATGACACTCTTATAGGATTTCTCAAGAAGAGAAACAATTGAAACTCATTCTTCTCCTTTCTTAGATTTCATACATTCAATCATGAAATCATACACCCAACACCGCATTGAAACAAATGCATAACAAAAGAAATAAAACAACTGTAAACATACCATTTAACAAATGTAAACAATAAGCATCGTCACACCATGAAAATTTGAGTCAAAGCTTTATATATTAACTTAAGTGCTCCTGTACATGGGTTCTTCTCTACAGTTCTCTGCTATAGCTCAAAATCTTATGAAAATTCGAATGCTTGTAACATTCTTTTGTTACAATGATACAAGGGTGAGGGTGTCTATATCTGTTTTCCGTCCTACACTTCTAAACTGTCTAATCTATTAAATCAAAATCTACCTACTTTCATTAAACAGACTTAAATTCCTTTTACATCCGATAGATGAGAGCAATCGTTCAAGATCTATTTACAACATCTAGAGATAATATAAGTATGCTTCCCTTAGCTGTTACATTAATTTACATTTATTAGTTTTTCTAAACAAAACATTTCAAAATGTGCGCTGGTGTTTTTCCAGCTGTCTTCCACCTTTATACTTGCTTGGATGGCTACCTACAATGCTCCTGCATCACAAGTGCCATGGGAATGGTAAGATAGGTAAATCACTATCTCTTGGTATTGGTGAAGTGCCTCTAGGTGGAAATTCTTTCTCAAAACGAGTGGAGATATGCGAACCTATAATTCCTATAATGATTGGTAAAATAGGGTCAATTCCTATGATAACTTGTGAAACAAGGTAAATTCATGTAGTTACTGAAATGTAGGCGATTTTTCTATAGAAATACTTCTAAATACAACTTACAAGTAAAACTAAGAGTAAATTTCAAAATAAGAACTTATTCCTTATTTTAATGATTATTATGCCATTGATTAAGTGAAAAAGGGAAAGAATGAAGGTATTGATGTCAAAATTGGGAGTGAATGAGTTTTACAAAAAAGATCAAACTAACACCCAACATCTCCCCCAGACAAAGGATGTTGCATGTCCTCATGCAACTGATTAAATTTCTTTTGGTAAACCCAAATTCACATTACTCCAGTTGTATGTGAGGTGGCCAAATTATGCTCATGTGCAATATCCTAAGCATCTTATCAATTTGTGTGCATGCTAATACTTCTTCAAATTCGTTCCAACATTTATCAATCCTGTAAAATCTTCTAGCAGACCAAAACAAAATAAAATGAAACTTAATTCTTATCCACATGTAAAAACGTATTGCACCAGGGTCACCGAAATTCCTATCGCTGATTTATTGTAGCAGTCTTTTCTAGTCGTTATCTCTCAAACTACAAATTAGTTTTCAATGAAATTTGGTGAGGTTGTTGGTATCACTATTATGATTATGCTCACAAAAAAATGCAGCGAATAAATGCATAAATTTCGAGAAAAAAAGAAAAATGGATGAAGGTGACGTGGCCAATTTATTAAAAAATGTAAATTGGATTTGCTTGAAATTTGTTGTGTTTATCCATCATACCTTTATACATTTATGGTTTAACTTTCACAGTCAATGGGTTCACGGTTTGAGAGATATCGACAAATCAATTTTTGTTATGTTTATGGAAAATGCTTTCTTACAGAAAAAGTTGTGTGAAAAAGGTCCACAAAGTGAAATTTTCCTTGTGGATTCGCTTGTTCTGTTGGATTGTTTAAATGAACTCCACGAGTAATGTTCATTGGGGTACTACAAATGATTTTTTGGAATCATATCTCTTTAGTTTAGACAAACCCAAAAAGGATATGTTCTTTAAACATGACCCTTCGTTCCTTTCTTTGTTACATTTTAAGAATACAATGCTCGTATAATGGTAAACTATGTTTTGCCACTGGGTCTGACTTGAAGTTATGCATGACCATTCTACATAGCTAGGGATGAAGCTATGTCAAGAAGCTAAGCTACATATTTTCAATCTTTTGATACCATATTTGTTGCACTTCAAGGGATATCCAAGTCGAAGTCATCAAACCTTTGAGAAAATCCAAGTGATTATTTTCAAGAAAGAAAAATACAAACCAAATAAAGAACAAAAAAAACAAAAATTGCTAATCATAACATCAAAAGTAAGATATATGTAAAAGAAAAGAAAAATTGAGCGGTTAACCAAAAGAAAAGAAAAATATTTATTTATATATAGAGAAGAGTTGCCTCAAGGGCTAGTTGATGTAGTGTTCCAGGATTTGGTCGTTAACGGGGAGGTGGTTTACATACCCTTCAATATTATGTAACCGATAGGTTCCTTGCCAATTTTCTCTTTGATGATGAAAGGGCCGAGCCACAACTGATGAAATTTCGAATGTTTTCCTTTATGTTCATGCGGCTTGTCCCATTTGAGAACCAAATCACCAAGTTGGAAGTCTTTCTCACCAATAGACTTCTTATCAAACCAACACTTAATGGTCTATTGGTTAGTTTCAAACTTGTTTTTCTCTTTGGAACGATTCTCTTGTAAGTTCAACAAAGTATCAATGCCTCGTTAGATGAAGGGACATTCTCTCCAGTGAGACTGTTGGGTAAGTTGTTGGGAAGGAAGGTAAATATTTTAAGGTAGAATAAATTATTTCCCATAGAGAAGGAAGTAAGGAGAAGTACCTATAGAATCCTTGGGGTGACATGATCATCCCAGAGGGCATTGGGTAGCACATTATGCCAACTTCTTTGTTGTTCAATTACAATTCATTTTAGAATACTGATTATATTTTTTTTGTAGATTCAGCCAATCCATTACCTTGAGGGTAATAGTTTGTTGCATATTTCAAGGTAATCCCTTTTTCCAAAGAAAAATCTACCAATTTAAGAGATAAAAAATATGTTGTGTTATCGAAGATGAGAGAGTTAGGAATCCCAAACCTGGTTATGATATGCTAGTCAAGAAAACTCATTGCCACTTTATCAATCACTTTGGTTAGTTCTATTCCTTTAGTCCAAAGTGCAAAATAATCAGTAGTGTTTAGGATATACATGTGTTACATGGATGAATGAGGGTTAATTTTACTAATAATTTCTAGCCCCCATTGTTCGAAGGGTTCTTCAACAACAACATCCTGAAGCAGAACAACACCACTGCTCTCTCTTCTAGTGGATTTTTGGCATGCATCGCAACTACGAGCATACACATGAGCATATTTGAATAGTGTATGCCAATAATATTCGGCTCTTAATATCTTATGAGTTGTTGTTTCTTCTTCGAAATGGCCTCCAACTGGTCCATCATGTAAGTCTTTAAGGACTTTATCAACATATTTCTTTTGAAGACAATGTAGTAAGAATCCATCATATTTGTTTTTTAACATAATGCCATGGAACAACTGATATTGTACTGATTTCAGCCTTAGAGCTCTCTTTTGTTTAGCATTGTGATGGTCCAGAGTTGTACCATGCTGAAGGTATCACTTGAGATCATTATAATAATAATTATTTACATATGGAACTATTGATGCTCGGATTTTTCAAGACCGAAACAACAACCTCATGAGGAAATTGGTCCCCCTTCATTTTTAGAGAGGTGGTTCTCCTCTTTGGCTATTAAATATATCGTTGAATATATTGTATTAGGGAGATTGTTAGGAAGAAAACCCCAAATCTTTATTTCTTGGATATATATGAAAATGGTTCTTCAATAACCCAATATGATCTTTATGTGCAACGAGAAGCTCTTTACAAAAAAAAGATTTAAGAGGAGCTTCAATATAAGAAAATATAAATACTCAACGCCATATATATAATCCTCTATAGATACATTCATATCTCCTCACAAGAGAAAAGAGAGAAATTTTTTTATCATCTCAAAGAATTTTAAAAGAGTATTGCAGTTAAAATGAAAGGGAAATTGATAGGTCAACCTCAAATATCTCATACTTAAAACTCAAAATTACAAGATACAGTCAAGATCAACCCCGAAAGTAATTCTTTGTGGAGTCTTTCTCATAAAATATATCTAAGAATATAAAAAATCAATTTGACAGTTACATATATGGCTGCAAATTTTCCATGATCATATATGAAAATTCTTGGAAGATTACAAGAAAAACACTTGAGAACTCATCCCCATGATTGTTTCAAGAATACAAACACAGAGCTTTGAGAAAACAATGTAGAAGAAGAAAAGAACAAAGAAGAATGAAAATATTTGCTTGCTGGTCAAAATATTGATTACATAAAGATGGTTGGTATGTCTCTCTCTTGCTCCTTTGAATTCCCTCTCAACAATGAATTATGGAACCCATGAAGTCTCTCTTTTCCCTTTTTAATGTTCTTCTAACTACTTGAGTAGTTAGGGTTTTTCCTTTTTCTCTTTAAATTCCTTTTTCTTCTTTAGAATATCACTTTACTTAACATAACATTGGAATCTAAACAAATGTTGTTGTGCATCCTCCAAAGTATTCCCAAAGAATGTAGAAAATGTTTCCACAGAAATATTGGGCATCTGAAAATTTTCCTCTAGTAGATTTAAAGGGCCTCTGTGTAGTCACCTTCTTCTTTGGGCACTTCTTCTCTTTGTTGCATCTTGTAAATCCATTGATGAGCTTATTGGAGAATATAAAGTAGTATTGTGGTATGAACAATATTCTTTAGTGAAGTCACCATGATGATTTTATTGAAAATTTGAAATATTTTCAATAGATTCGCCAGGGAAATGACCCTTCTTGATTTTTGATAGTTCTTGGTTCTTTGAAAATTTTGATTTTTTACTTGTCCCCAAAAGATATTGAAGCATTGTTTTGATGCATCTAGAACAAGTAACTATTTTCTTGAATATTTCTTTTGAAATATTGAACCATTGAGACTCTAGTTCCTCAATCAGATATGAAACACGACCTTAGACATCCTGAAAATAAATCGTTCCCAGTATGTTCATGAAAAATCTTTATATATATATATATATATATATATATATATATATATAAAGTAAAATTTTATTTCGAATAATTTGTGATTTGCTTCCTCCTTTAAGAGATGATTGTGTTTTAATTTTATGGTAGATATGTGGATATTTTCAGCCCTTGAAACCACTTCTTATGTTATCTTCATCGTCTTATCTTTCAAACAATATACAATTTTCCCAAATCTGTCACCTGGATCTCAAGATATGAACTCGTGAAGTTGAGTTGTCATGCGGGCCCATTAAAAATGCAGCTGAATGATATTTTAATTTATGATAAAAATGTATCACCTTTAAAAACCTTAAACCTATAACACCATATTCTATGTCAAAAAACCTTTTCAACGATATAAATTTTGCATGATTCCAACACCCGGAGCTCAAGTTATGGCCTCTGCAAGATTAATGCTTTGCCATCGTCGATCGATTGTCTTGGGTAAATCACAACCCTTGGATGAATTTCGTGCTCCTTCATAAAATTTTCCCTTTTGGTTCAAAATGCTAGCCCGCATGCATTGGGATATTAGATTCTTCATGGTATATAATACTAAATGTTTCATACACTTAGCAAGAAACAAAAGAATAAGGTTATGGAGCATAAGGGGCTCAACCCTTAGAAATTTTTTGAATAAAATAATAATTTTGGAATCCCGTCGTCATCCACCTCATGCCCAGTCACAATGATGAGTCATCCAATAATATGTTGCCATGTGTCAGAAATTTATTGGCTTCCACATCATTCAATCAGATCATGTCATATGTCTCTCTTTGTATGCTGCCATGTGTAATGCTCCAATAAGAATATTCCACATGTCTCCCTACATGAGTTGCCATGTGTCATAATTCCATGCTTCCATGTTGAATGTTCTTATTGGTTTATGGTTTAAATGGATAAAAAATTGGAATAATGGTTAAGTATAGGAGAGCAGGCAGAAGGGTAAGTGAGGGGAAGGGGGAGGATTTGTAGACAACGGAAGTTAAAAGGGAAGTTTGTAGGTTGTAGGAGTGAGTTAGCGGGTTGGGGAGTGAGGTGAGTAAGGGAGTGAGGGTGGTCGGTGTTCGCCCACCCGTGAGATATATTACTTTAAAAAAATTTAAGGAAGGAGAGGGTAAGGAGATGAGAGGGGGCGAGAGTAATTTGTAGGTGGAGGAGGGCTAAGGGTGATGTAAGGGAGAAGGTAAAGTGTAGGTAGCAGAGCTAGGAACATGGAGGGTTCGCAGGGATGGGAAGGTGAGGATATGAGTCCGTGAACCCGATGAGGAGATGAAGGAAGAGTCTCAAAAAAATACTGAAGTGTGGAGACTAGTGGAGCATATGGGAGAAGAGTGAGGTAAAGTATGGAGAGAGAGATGTTGAGTGAAAATTCTAAGTGTTGAAAATGAAAGAAGAGAGGAGGGGTGTGAGGAAAATAAATAGAAATAAAATCTAAATATGGTAGAATTGTAATATAGGAGAGGAGAGGAGAAGATGATACTTAGAAAGATTCTTCAAAATCGGGCCTCTGGACAAGATCTTGAGTAACTTAGGCATATAGAAACAAATTTCTAATCCGAAAAATGCATGGCGAAAATGAGACTGAGGGATGAAAAATGAACTTATAAAAGTTCAAAAAATATACTATTTTGATATCAATACTTTTATGAATCCAAGAGCGGGAAAATACAGATGACCAAATTTTGGTTAATAGGAACATACAAAACTTGTTGCGTGTAGAGGGTTGGATCCGCTTGCCTTTCATCTTCTTCTTGATTTTTAGTATCTATGATCCCAGTTGCTAACTTACAAATACCTTGACCTTTGACAATATTTGTTGGTTTAAATTCAAGATTATATTCTTGCAAGGTGGTCATCCAATTACCTCTTCTCTCAGCCAGTTCTCTCCATACAAAGAGAGACCTAACCTCAGGGTGAGGGACAATTAGTTTGTTGTGATTCTTCAAAATATATGGTATGAACTATTTGATGGATTTTTGGAAAACGAAGGTCTTCTTGTCCACCATTGGGTAATTTATTTCAACACCTTGTAACACAATGATCATGGACATGAAAGGTCTTTCATTTCCTTGATCATCCTTCTGTGTGAGAATTGTTGCAAGAAAATGATCAGATGCAAAGGTGTACAACAAAAAATCCTAGGAGAAATATGGAAACTATAAAGATGGTGCAACTACTATAATGACCTTGATATTCTCAAAGGAATCCTTTCCAATGGATGTCCACTTAAATTGAACGTACTTTTTTATCATCCATTGAAGTGGCTTCACAATTTTAGCAAAATCTGGAACATATATTCTTAAGAAATTGATCTTTCCGAAAAAGGACTACATGGATTTTCTGCTATGTGGTGGTGGGATTTACATGATAGATTTCTTTCTTTTTGGATCCACAGAAATCCCATCTTTAGAAATCACATGCCCCAACAAAATGCATTCTGAAACAATAAAGATGGTTTTTTGGGGGTTAAGAGATATATCATATTTCCTACACCTTTCAAATATTTGTTTCATGTGCTTCAGGTGATCAAATCTTTGATTTGAATAGAATGTGACATAATTTAGGTGGATCACCACAATTTGACCGATTATACATTTGAAAGTGATGTCCATTACCCTTTGAAAAGTAACACAAATGTTTATTAAACCAAAGGGCATTCTGTGGTATGCATATGTTCCCCATTTCATCCTGAAGGTAGTTTTTTAATCGGTATGGTTTTTCTACGAGAACTTGATTGTAACGTAAAAACATGTCCAATAGAGAAAACATTTCAGAGTCTGAGACAAGTTGTAGGATTTGTTCCATAGGGGGAACTGGATAATTGTCTTTATCAGAGGCCTAGTTCAGGTTCCGAAAATCCATGCATATTTTGATTTCTCTCGATTGTTTCCTGACATGCACCATATTTGATGCCCAGGTAGAGTGATGGAACTTGAAGATGATCTGAGTATATAGCAACTTTTTTAGTTCTTTCTGAATGAGCGGTTCAAGGGTCGGATGTATTTTCCTTAACTTTTGTTGAATTGGTTTGACACCCTCCTTGATGGGAATCACATGTTGAATGATGCGAGTGTTAGAAGTCTTCAAGTCTTCACTCGTCTAGGAAAATACATCATATTACTTCTTTAAAATCTATGTGAATGTATGCTTCTCTAACTCTGAACAACAAGTGACCAACTTGATATAATTGGGTTGCTCAGGGGTTCCCAGATTTACCAAGAAATGCATCATGGTAGAGCTCTTCATTTTCAGATTCATGGGTTTTTTGGACTTGGTCTGAAGGTTGAAAAAATTTTCTAGTGATAGCACAGTCCTTGTGATGCAATTTTACTTCACTTTAATCGCTTCATCTTGGTATTTATGAATATGTTGCTCATGAGCTACAACGTCTATTACTGCATCTTAGAAGACGTCTGAATTGGTAAGGAAATTTATGATATGAACATTATTATTGAATACCCTCTAGTTCGTGGAATTATCTGGTATGAAAGGCCTAGACATGATTTCAACAAAAAAATCGTCATTAAGAGGTGCATATCTAGAGGTTGCATTCGCAAAAATGTCTTCAACAACATTCTAACAACAAGGTATAGATTCAATAGTATAAGCTTCGAAAGAATAAAGTAAATTCCATACCTCTTATTGGTAACCCCTCAAATGTGAATATAGGTATTGAATGGTTTTCTTACCTATCAGAAAACTATTTCTGAATCACCAAATACTCGTTAGCATTTTACCTCTTGGTCGATGGATTTTTTAAAACCTTGGACCAAGGCTTCATATTATGTGGTGTTATTGGTGCATTCAAATTCCAAATGGAAAGATATGATAGTCTTAGGCTGATGTGGGTCAATAAGAATACATCTTTCCCCAACTCCATCTTGATATTTGGAGCCATCAAAGAACATAGTCCAAATGTCAGTATATACAGGTGGGTTAATTATAAAATAAACTAATTATTTTAATACTATACAAACATTATCATCAGTATGATTGCATGGAAGGAGTTCATACTAGGTGTTTGTTTGAATTTCATATGGTTGTGCTTCATAACAACCATGGTCAGTCTCTAAGAAATAATTACCCAAAACGGAATGTGAAAAGCTGATAGGATCATTTTTACCTTCCAATTCGGTTTCTGTGTGTTTCATATGAGCCTCGCTATCAATGAAAATATGATTGGGTTTACCTTTGTATGGGAGCCAAATGTGGGACCATTATGTAAAAAAATAGCCTTGAATTTTAGTTGACCAATCCCTTGTCAACAAAAAACCATACTCTTTAGGATGTGAACAAAAACAATGTTTGCAATAACCTGATGGACTCTTGGGTCAGAGGTTAATACAATATATACATCTTTGAGCTCTCCTCTTACTTTTACAACTGACCTATTTAGTTATATGATCCTTTTGGTAGTCAATTGTGGGATAGTGTTTATTATTTGGCATATTGAATAAGGAATGATGGTTAGAGGAAGCACCAGAATCCACTAAACAATTATGTACATTGAAATTAAAGATTTTGTACGTAAGCAGAAAATGAGGGATCTAGGTCTTTGAATAGGAACCTATACTTGTTGCATTGATGGAAGATTTGATTTCAACTGTAAGTATTGCCTTTGTTTCTACAATTTTATAACAGATGTCAGTTATAACAATGGATTTCTTCTGAGGGTTCTTGGAAATAAAAGTTTCAAGAAGGAGATGATGTTGTTGTGGTAATGTGTAGATATCATACATAGAAATATTAGCTTCAATTTTCTTCATATCTTCAATAACACTATACTCCAAAGCGTATGTTTATGTTTTGTTTGTTGTTGTGTTTGGTTGTAAATTGTTGTCTTTCCCATTATTTGTTGGATTGTTGGGCTTAATGTTGTTCATTGTTGGATAGAACAATGGTGTTAGATTTATTAATGGTAGTAGTTAGAGCTAGGGTTCTTGATTTCAAATTAGGAATAGGGGGTATGATTTTCTTGAGGGGGGTATTGGCCTTTGGATGATAATAAGTGCTTGGGACAACACCCTTGTTGCATAGATTGCAGAATTTGGGGGTAGGTTTTATAATTGGTGTATCTCCTATAAAAAATTCTTCAATTTGTTCATCATCTAAGTCAAGTCTCTTTGTTTCCTACTTCATTGGGCTGTTCATAATTCAATCTTTGTTGATCTAACAACTGGTTGATAATCGAGATCATGGAGTTGACCCATTGAGGGAAAGTTTTTTCGGAGTGATTATGTTGTTGATATGAGCAAGAGTTTTCCCTATCAAAGGTATTCAGATTTAACATTAGTTGTGGGACTTCAAGTGTCTTGGGTGGGTTTTCATTCCTTTTGAAGAATGGAAAGAAAGGTTTAGGTCTTGAGGGCCCTTCTCCAACATTCTTCTTGAGATAAATAACTTCATTTGACAACTTATTAACTAACTTAACCAAATTATCAATACATTTTGGTTCCTTTTCAAGGGGTTTCTTTAGAAACAATGGTTTCTTTCTAGCTAATTTGATTTCTTAGGAGTATGGTTGGCTTCCATAAGAGTATAACTCTTTTTCAATAGTTTTGAACTCTTCAAAATTATGAGCTATAGTTTTTTGACCAACTCGTTTAACAAACATGCCTATAGAAAGCATTCGAGCTGAAGAGTAGTATTCAATGGCTAAGGATTGTAAAAGAGTTGTCTCATTAGTAACATTAGTGAGGATTGTAGTGAAGCATTGATTTAAGTCCTTCACTTTATCCCCTTTTTCCATTTTTATGGATCCTAACTCCTTGTATAAGGAAGTTGTGGTTTTTCGTTGTCCAAATTTTCCGATAAAATCCTTCTCAAAGTCCTCACAATTGGTTATGGAATTAGGCGACAGATTAAAATACCATGTGGATTCTCCACCTACGAAGGTGTAAGGGAAAATCCTACATAACTCATCTTCATGTCGAACATTGAGGAGGAGGGTAGCTAAAAATAAATTTTTAATATGATCCTTTGGTGAGTAGGGTCTATTTGGATCAAATTTTGGAAGGAACATTTCAGACCTCCTAGGCATTTCATGCAAAGGTTCTGCTAAATTTAGGGCACCTTTACATAGTCATGGTGGAATCAATACTCTTTGATCTTCTCGTTCACCCATTTTTTTTTCAAAATCAATCTCTGGGTTTTCTCCATTGAAGTTATGCTCTGATTCAGGAGGGATGGGAGGGATTTGATTGAAGGGGATGAGTACTTCCTAGAAAGTAGTTTCAGTTAGATATTCTACAAAGTCGACTAGAATATTGGTTTGATTATTGGGTCATCTTATTTGGGTAGTTCCTCTCCTTGGGATTTCTCTAGTTTTCAGTAATTTACCAAGTAGTTTGGTGTAGGTGCGGGTAATAGGATGAGTTTCATTGAAATCCTCGTAGGCTACAGGAAAACAAGTTTCTATTTGAGTTTCGGAGCTGTCAGTAATGCTTCTGAATGTGGAGTTTGTGTCTTCAGAGGTAACGACTTGTTATAAATTGATATGGGGAAATAGAGTTGGAACATAGGTGTTTTCATGGGACTTTCCATGTGTATGTAATGCGTTTATGTAAGCCATACAATTTCAAGACCTCCTTATAGCGCCAATTCTATCAACGAGGAGTAAATTCCTAACAACAATAACGGGTACTCCTTGGTATAAATTCCCAATTAGACTATGCACCATTTGGTTTAGGAGACCCATTTGGATTATGGCCCGACTTCCATTATTGGTGGTGAGGGTGAAAAGGTGGATGGTTATTGCAAATTAAAGATGTATATGAAAACTATGTAAATGCTTAAAATAAATCTAATCTTCTTCTAATCTATCTTATCCTATCTAGAAGAAATCGATTGTAACCAAATGAGTTGAAGAGATATTGTACTTTGCGAAATATTTTAAACAAATAGCTATCTCAAAGGTGCAAAGTTAGATAACACATGCATACAATTTAATAACCAAAATAGTCTAAGTCATACTTTTGCATACATAACATGATCATGTGCTCAAGAAATTAAACATGAGAAAGAATAAAATTTATTGCATCAGAAAAGTATATAAGCAAAGAATGTTCTTACATCCCACGTGGACAACAAATATTCTGGCTGAAATAGTTCACAAAAAACAACAATACACATAATTTGTTCTCTCTATTGAAATCTGGCCCTGAGGGCTTCTCAATATTCATTGACACAATATAATTCCTTGAAATAATTCGCAAGTCTATACAATGCTTGAAGAGCCCTTTGAAAATGGGCTTCTTTGATTATAAAAATATTTACTAACTCCTAAGATGACTTCTTGTATTCCTCAAGAAGCAGTTGCAAAACTTTTCGGTTTCCCTTAGTAGTTGTTTGACATGTGTGATCCTAAAGACAAAATTGAAGATAGTTGGGAAAAAGACAAAATAGGACGTAGTTGACATCAAATTTGGATTTTCTATTTTGTCCTTTTATGCACTTATCCCTCATGTATGTTGTCCACATATCTAGTTGATCATAAAATTCTATTATCCGACTAAATGCCAATTCCTCGAGGGAAACCTTATGCATGGTTGTATTGTCATTGAGAGACTACATATCTTTCGCCAGAGTAGCCATGAATGTCTGGATCATAGTGTGGGATTTGGTGGGCTGGATGATATGTTGTTCGATCAATTCCATTTTCACCTTGGAGGCTGACTCAGATACTTCTCGCTTGTGGCTTGTACTCTGATAGAATTTCTCTATAAGTTGTTCTGTGATAAGATTCTTCCCAAGTTCTTCTAGGGGAGGGAGACAACATTTTTTCAGTAAATCTTGTGCAACTTTGTGTCATTGTAAAAAAATCTCCATTGAAATGGTTTTTTCTTTTTCTCCTCTCTACCCGACTTGTTCGAAGTGATCAAGCGCAACAAGATCAACTTTCCTTTCTGTGCTTGAGGGGCATTGAAGTTCGATTGTTGCATCTATATTTTTAGTAATCCACTTGTCAAGATCATCTATGCTTTCCTAGACATTGTTGAAATAAGTTTTTTTGGCTTGAACTTGGTTATGTTGTTCCATGATGGTGGTCGCTATCTCCTAGAATAGGTGTAGGTGCGCGTACATATCTATGATGGTCTCTTCTAGTTCTGCCCTGACTTTCTCTACACTAGACTTAAATATTTACAAGTTTCCTTCATCAATATTTACTTGTCTAATTTTTTCCTCTAGCTCCTTGATCCATGCAACCTTTTCCAGATTTTGGCGATGTAGGTTCCTAACGTTATATTCGGTTTTCATCATGAAATTGGTGCCAACAAATGCTATGGCTACTGGGTATTTGTTAATGTTTTCCATTACTGGTGTTTGTGTGAGCACTGATATTAGATTACCTCCTGTGACTGACACTTTCCTTATTTGTTCTTGCATGATCCTACCTAAGGCCTAATCATATGTGAAATTCTTTAGGTTGGGTACTTCACTTGGTATGAATAAAGTACAAAGTCCCAAACCCATCCCAGTGAACTGCATATGTTCGTTGACACCTGCTATCAATATCTCTGGGATATCAATGTCCATTGGTGAAGCATCATCATTCCTTGCTTCTATTTATTTCTTTTGTTGCTCTTCAACTGCCTTTTCTATGACTTTAATTGATGCTTTATGTGTTTCTTCTACTACTATTGTTTCTTTTTCTATGGCTCTATCCTTTGTTTCTTTCTATTCAACCTACATTTTTTCCACTATTGCATCAACCTTAGCCTTAGCTTTAGTTTCATCAATTTTTCTTTTCTTTTTCGTTGTATCTTCCTTTTTCTTGCGGGTATTTTCCTTTTTTCTCTTATTTTTTTTTCATTATTGGCTCTTCTTGTTTGGTTGATCCTGATTGTATCAATGTAGTTGCAACAGATGTATCCACAACTGCCTCTTTTGCCACTTTCTTCTTAGCTTCTTCTCGTTCATTTTATTCATTGACAATCCTTCCTATAGGTTTTCCTTGTCTTTTCATAATTACTTCATCATGCATCTTGGCTCCGCAATGGACCTCTTCCTCCTCCAAAAATTCTAAAGTATATTCCTAGGACACACCAATCTTATTAAAGTGTTCCTTGACTATTTTCTTCAGGTCATGCCTCTTGAACCTCTCTTCCCCGAAGTGGTATGAGAGTAGTTTATCCACTTTGTCTTGGGCCTTGTTGGTGTTGTTGAATGAGTAAGATCCAATCCATAATGGGAGGATGGAACATATAGCTTTATTATCCTTCTATATTATTCCCCCAACTCCATTGATTACCGTCTAATAGGCTACCTGCTGCAGCGCAAATTTGTCTGGGAAAAATTGGGGTAGTAGATGTGGTAATTTCATGGCCCTATATATTCTGATGTATGTTCCATGCTCCATTCGGTATCGATATCCTATCCTATTGATTACGACCAACACTCTCTCGGTCATACATGGGGTTGGTGAGCAGAAGATGAACTCATACAATGGGGATAGGAATTTCTCATAGATATTATGATATTTTGTCCTATATTTGTGCTCCCACAATACCTTGCAATATATGTGAATGGATGGGTTTGTTGGATTCCATGCCCAACCCATCTCCATGTATTGTTTTTCAACACATATTATATCCATGAGGTATGAGGACATATGAAAGTTTGGAAAAGTCTCGGGCCAAGCTTCCACAAATGATGTGATGGCCTATGCTAAGTTGGCTATCATAATGTTAGCCCAGTTGAAAGATGATCCTTCATCTATACAATAGCGAATAAGGGGCATATATGATAGTGAGAATTTGGAGGCATATAGCTCTCCGTATAACCTACATATAATGGCCACCATATATTGATATGAATTTCTTAGTACGATCGTAGGTTAGCCACCCGTTGGTATAAAATTAAATTACCTAAATTGTACAATATATGACACATCTCTCTAGTTGTATATTTGAATGCACCTAAAAGTTCGTTGTCCAACTTCTGAGTTCTTTTATCCAGATGATAAAAAAAATCTAGGTCTGCAGGCTGGAATGAGGCTATAGGATCTCCCCTGGCATTATATATGTATATATTTCCCAGATACACAGGTTTAAGGTTCCAAGAAACAAGATAGAAACATGGCAGTAATGCAGGGAAGGTTGCTACTCTATGAACTCTGATTTTTCTAATGTTTTTGAAAATATTGAGCTTGTCTTGATCTTCTGCATCGGTGGTGAAATTATTCTTTTTGAACATTTGGTAAATATCACCCCACTTGAGCACATATTCTCCCTTTTC
>JZKD02S1179084.1:695872-719998 GCA_000966675.3 Picea glauca | reverse complement strand
GGGGGGGGGGGGCGTGGATTGTCGAGTTGGCTAGAAGGTTTAATACATCAGTTACAAAAAATGAAACCCTGAACATAAACATGAAACCTAACCCTTTATTTTTCATGGTGAAACATTCTTGAGTAGATTAGGGCTTACCTGGACAAAATTCCATGTGTGAGGTGATTGTAAGAAGAAGTGATGAGAAGAATCTACAGTTTACAAGATTGAAAGGTAGAGTCATTCGATGCTCAATGATCTCTTTTTTTTCTTGAGTGCTCGATGAACAATGGATAAGAGTCGAGGGGTGAGCACCCTATTAAAGGAACTAAGTGCCATAAATGTGAAATGAGGGGAAAGAATGTTCCCTCTATAGTTGTTCATGGTAAGTATTCTGGTATACATCGGAAGACTTCGTTGGAAAGCCTCTCGTGTATCTTGGAGGGATTGATATGAAGTGTACCAGTGGGCATGGAGGAGAAGACAAAAATTCCTTTGGTTTGACTGGATCAGTTTACAAGAACTCCTCTGATCAAACTAGGGGAGTTTGTATAAAGTCGTACAATGTACTTTAGGAGAGAACCAAGAAACTTCTCCAATTTGATCGGAGGAGTTTGTAGGAACTCCTACGGTCAAACTAGAGGATTTTTCATGAAGTAACGTGGTCGGTAACTAAGTGTTTCAACAAGGTTCAAGGTAAGTGTTACATTGGTCATCAGAGAAGTTGGACAAAAATCCTCCAATGTACACCAAAGGAGTTTATACTAACTCATCCGATGACCAAAAAATTGTCTTCAAAATTTTCCCAAGTACTAAGAATAAAAAATGGAATTCCAACCAAACCAAGTAGATTTAAATTGGTTTTTTTTAGAGAAAGTTGTAATCAAATATTGTCATTAAGGAAAAAATTCAAGCCAAGGGGTTTTATAGAAAAGAGCAAAGGGGATCCATTTTCTTGGAGGGGCATTTCAAGAAGAAAACACAAGAAAAAAGATGGTTGTTAGTGATTGGCACAACAGGACCGAATGTGTCCTCCTTATGAAATCCTACCTAAGAATCATCTCAAAGTTATCCATAGGCATCACTATGAATTTATCTCAAACTTCCCACTTATCAAGTCAAATGTGAATGAAGGAGGCAATGTCAGCTGCTTCCTTTTTCTTAGAGCTTACTTCCTTCACTGCAACTCCACATGGGAGACTCTAAGTACTAACTCCTTCACTACCTCAATATTAAAAAATTTGTGCAAGGCACCTGAGTCAACCAGAGCTTGCACTATTCTTTTGTTGATAACACGATCCATGAAACACAACTGATGGTCTTGGCTACCAAGATTTCCACACAAGGCACCCAAAGAACCAACCCTTTGTCACTTGTTGCAAACCAATCCTTGGCACTCTTTATGCATTAAGTGAAAAATACAAACAAAATCACAATACAACATACCTACATTGCGTTCATATTTTGTATACTTTGTGGGAATGCCCCTTGGTCCACCACTTGGTTCCAAGGTCCTTCATTGCAAGTCCCAATAGATCTTGGTTTGCTGGACAAACCAAACCTCTTCTTCTTTGGGTCATGGAAGGACACTTGAGTCAACCTACCTTGATTCATTTGCGACCTACTCTCATCATATGACTTCATGGAGTCACACCACCTTGGGTCGCACCATTTATGGACTATGCAAATCTTGTAACACTGTGCACTATGTCTCCATAAAGCTCTTCATTGTGAAATTGATCTGATACCATCTAGCACACCCCCAAGAGTCATGCCCAAGTACAACCTTGGCATCTCGTGGATGTGAAACACTGCGACGGTTATCACTTTGTATCCTAGCTCAACCAAGTTTATTTCACATGGACTACACCTCTTCATCTAGAGCATATCCATAATTTGTTTTAGGATAAAGACAAGTTGGATTATTACTCTATGCAACTAAGTTGTATACTTAGACATTTTTTAACATTCTTTAACACTTAGTCATTCTGGCATACAACAAAAAATGTGAAAAAAAAAGAGACACAAATATAGTGTAGGTGACACGAGAAGTGCCTAATACATGGATTCATTTATTATATTACAAAGCATAAACAATGCTTTACAAATAGGGTGATAATGTCCCAATTACATAGATGGGTAGAGTCTCATGACTCTACCTCCTACAACAGAACTGTCCATACTTGAAGATCTGTCACACCAAGACTTTCCCCTATGATCCTCCTCACCTTAGCCTAAGGTGTGCCCCACTTGTGCACCCAACCTCATACCTTCATGTCTCTTGCCTTCACACTCTCTTGTGATGAATTTGGTTGTGCACCCTTCTACTTTTATAGGAAATCCAAGGGTCACTTGTGCAAAAAGTCATGTCTCTCGCGTGCATTGCACCCCTTTGAAAACCCACACTCAAATGACTTGTCGCACCCCTTCATGGATTTGATGTGCCCAACAAGCCTACATGCCCATCAAAATTCGTGTCTCTTATAATGACGTGTTCCTTTCCTTGTGCTCTTCCATGTGTCGATCGTTGTGACTCTCTGTGGGTGTGCCAATTGGGTCATACAACCTCTTTGATGTGCCCATGCTACCAAGGGTAGATGGTTCCACTCCTTGGTCATGCTCCCAAGTTGCCTCACCCCTTCCCAAAAACAACCTAAGTCTTTGTCATCCATGAAAAGGGAATAAGGGTGTGTTCCCCCTTGGGCTCACACATCACCATTATTCCCCAAGGTGCTCCTTCCCATGCCCATAATACAAGGTATTTCCCAAACAATCAATCCCTCCTTGTGCAATTCATTCATCCCATCACAAAATATGTTGAAGGAGTGCACACACTGAGTGGGTTTCATGAAAGGCCTTAAAGTTATGAAAATCCTAACAAACAAATAGAATCCCATTTTGAGCAAGTTGATTTTGGAAGAAAAATTCATATTTCTTAGTAACCATTGGATTCATGATGTCTTGGCCATCATGCAGGGGGCTTTGCATTCCATAAAGTTATCAAAAACATAAATCTTAATTTTTAAGTTGGACTTGTCAAAGGCCTTTGACAAAGTAAGTTGGGTTTACCTCAGGTTGATTCTCTTATAGATGGGAATGAATGTGTCCATGGTTAGCTAGATAATGGGTTGTATTCACTTGGACTCCTTTGCTATCTTAATCAATGGATCTCCTTTAAATTTCTTTTTCACCTCTAGAGGCCTTAGGAAAGGGTCCCCTCTCTTCCCATTTGTTTTTATTTTTATTATTGAAATTCTTAGTTTAATTTTGAAGGAAGAAAGGTGTAAGGGTGATTTGAAGGGAGTGAATATATATCCCTTGAAATCTATCACTCACCTTCTTTTTGTTGATGACATTCTTCTCTTTGGTGCGGGAACTTCCAAAGATTTATATGCATTGAAAAATATTCTTGAACTCTATTGTTTGGTTAGAGGGATGGAGTTCAATCTCACAAAGTCTTACTTTCTTATTAATTTTATTTTAGAAAAAGCATTGAGAGACTTGGATTCGACTCTCCCTTTTAATCAATGGGCTATAGATAGGGGATTTAAGTATCCAAAGTTCTTTCTTAATCCCAACTTACAGATTTGATGACCGGTATTGGCTCTATAAAAATATTGATGTGTGTCCCTTTGGATTAACATATGGATCTCTAGGGGAGGTTGACTTGTCCTTTTAAAGTATGTTCTAGAAACTATCCTAGTTTATTGGGCCTCTACTGCAAAAATACCAAAATGGATCTTTCCCAAGATTAGAAAAAATATCTTTCACTTCTTATAGATAGGTAAGAATTCAATTGATGGTATCCATTTAATCAAGTTTTCAAATATTTCCCTCATGAAGAAATTAGGAGGATGGGAATTTAAAAATATATATTTATTATGTTAATCTCATGGAAAAAATATTTAGAGGCTCACCTTTTCCAAATGCTTGTGGGGCCGGGTTATGAATTCCAAGTACCTCGACGATGTTTTAATTAAGGACTAGTTCAGACAAGTTACAAAGACAACAAAGGATATCTCTTTGGTTTGGAAACCTCTGGTTGACACTTTCTCTCTAGTAGGAAATTAGATGGTGTGGAAAATAGGAAATGGAAGGAAATTTCGGCTAGGGGAAGACATTTGGAATGATAATATTAACCTTACTATTTCCATCCAAGTTGCTAGTTAGTTACAGGCTCAAATCATATAGTTATTGTACAACACAAGTATTCAGATAGAGGACAAACACTTTTAGTAACCACTCATACAACTGGATCAAATATCAACACAGTTATGTTTTTACATGCTAAAAACTCAATGTGTGGAAACATCCACAACCCTAGCCAATGTGGCCACTTGAGGAAATTTGTTAATGCAAAAGCAAAATATTTTACAAGATATTTTCTCACAATTGATCATCAAAAAATGAGCCTCCATGCACTTTAAATAGAGATCATGGACCAATCAAGTGTTAAGCCACGAATCAATGTAGCCATTAAGACTGGGAAGAATATGAGCTATCATATCATTATGTTTCTAGAACATATCATGACAATCAGATTACGTAATTACAAATGCATACTAATGCATACTAAAGAAACACACTAAGAAACACACTTTTACCTAAAGATACTTTAGATCAAGTTGATCTTAAATAACTCCTAAGTGTCTAAATATGCTAACATACCCCCCTTAAGAACAAATTGGGATAAGATTGAAGGATTTACAAATGCGACAAAATAGGATAAGGAAGGAAGCAGTAGAGCCTATCCCCCCTTAATGAACTTCCTTAAGTCATAACACAGATTGAAGTTTGGAAAACTTTGCTTCTGTGAGAGACTTTGTGAAAATGTTCGCAATGTGATCTTTTGTATGGAAAAGAATACTACAATAATTCGATCATGAATGAGATTTTTGATGAAGTGCATGTGTATCTCAATGTGTTTTTTCACTGATGTTGAACTGGATCTTTGGAGAGCTTGATGACACTCTTATTTTTGCACTAGAGGGTGGTTGAATGTTGCTACTAGAATCGAAACTATGAAAGGATCTATCGAAGACACAAGGCTTCTTGAATTTTATTAATTATTGTTGAGTACTCTGCTTCTATAGAAAAAAGAGAAATAACATGTTGTTTCTTACAATCCCAAGTGACAAGTCCAGAATGAAGGATGAAAACATGACTTCTAGTATACCTTCAATCATCACGTCCAATGGACCAATCTAAGTCAGTGAAACCAACCAACAAAGGAGTCCCCCATGAATTGTAATGTATCCCAATATGGATTGTACCTTTGACATACCGAAGTATCCTTTTTGCTTCTTTCCAATGTATTTCACGGGGTGTTTGCATATATTGGGAAATAAGACCAACTAAAAAGGAAATATCAAGATGGGTATGAATCAAATATAAGAGGCTACCAACTAATTGACGATACCAAGTGGCATCAACTTCAGGAGTAATACAGGTGGTAGCATGTTTGAATTCAAATTGGAAAGGAGAAGGGGTTGGTTTAGAATCATCCATGTGAAAGTGGCGAAGAAGGTCACAAGCATACTTAGTTTGGGAAAGAAAAATCCATTCCTTGGTTTGAAATACTTGAAGGCTAAGGAATTAATGAAAATAGCCTAATTTTGTCATTTCAAATTTATTTTTAAGGGTCTATTTCACACGAAATGTTTAGGGTCACAACTAGTGAGGATAAGGTCTTTAACAAAAAGAAGAATTATTATGGGATGGTTTCCTACTTTCTTGGTATAGACATTAGGGTCAGAATGACATATAGAAAATAAGGTGTTAAGAATAAATCTATCTATTTTGGAATACCAATCTTGAGGAGATTTCTTAAGACCATAAAGATATTTCTTAAGGTGAAAAACAAGGATAGAGTCATCCTAGAAATAGCTAGGAGGTTGTTCCACGTATATTTCTTCTTTCAATCCCCGTGCAAGAAGGAGAATTTCACATCCATCTGATGGACCTCCCATTTATGTGAGCCAACACGAGCTAGAACAAGGAGAATGGAATTCATTTTTATTACAAGGGAAACTGCTTCATTATAGTCTATACCTTCAACTTGAGATAATCCTTTGGAAACTAATCAGGCCTTGTGTCTTTCAACACTTCCATCTGATGCATACTTAGTTCTATACACCCATTTACATATGACAAGATTTCTTCTTTTCAAAAGAGGTACAATATATCAAGTATCATTCATCATTAAGGAACAATAATCTTCGTTCATTATTGTGTTCCAATCTAGATGGTTTGATGCTTCTGCAAATGTTTCTATACATGAATCTCTCAAACTTGATCCAAATGAGAAGAGGCTCACTAGAACTATGAACATCTCTAATGTTGATCTGAAGGATCAATGGCAAGATCCCAGTTGCTTCTCATGTGGAAAAGACCCATCTGGGAATTAGTGGTGTTGGTACAGGTTCATGTTCAATGGACTTATATGGAGGAAGGTGAGTAGGTTGAGGTGAATTTGCATCCTCACCGTCATCTATTGAACAAGAAGAACCCATAATAGGAACAAAAGATGGCATAAATGCCAAAGATGGATCGCATGATGGATATGACACAAATGCTAAATTAGGCTTGCAATCCAACATATTTCCATAAAATTTATCTCTTCTAATAATAATTTCATTGGAATGAGGTTGAAGAAGTTGGTAGAATTTGACATCTTCAGAATATCCAACAAAAATTCACTTCTCAGTTTTAGGACGTAATGCTTTCCTTTTCTCATATGGAATGTGAGCCCATGCTACATCAACATATACATAGAAGTGGATTACATCTAGCTTAATTTTAGTCCATTCTTTTTATGGTGTTATATTTTTTAAAGTCTTTTTGGGACTGTTATTTACTATGTAATTTGCACAGTTGATGGCTTCTGCCCAATAATGAAGACTTAATCTTTGAGATTTCATCAAATAATTAGCCATTTCTTTTAAAGTGTGATTCTTTCTCTCAGCAACACCATTTTGTTGTGGTGTATATGGAACAATATGCTTCATGTAAATTCCTTGTTTAGTGAAGTAACTTGTAAATTTGTTGTTCACATATTCATCTCCATTCTCTGTTCTTAACATTTGAAGTTGATGTCTATATTTTTTTTCTACAAGGGCCTTATAGGCCAAAAACTTGTCAAAAACTCCACTCTTAAGTTTTAATAATTAAAACCAAGTGCTTTTGGAGAAGTCATCAATGTAGGTTAAGAAATACTTGCACCTAGATAAAGAACGAGAGAAAATCCGACCACACAAATCATTGTAAACACGTTTCAAATGGGCCAAGGCGTTCCAACAGGAACATTTTTCAAAACTGTCCGAATGATGTTTGTCAAGAACATAACAAACACAAACACCATATCTGCAATAAAGGATAGGAAGACTAGTCATCATATGTTGATTACATAGTTGTTGCAATGAGTGATAGTTTAGAACACCAAACCTCTTATGCCAAAGTTTGATCAAGTCATCGCTATGAGAAACAAAAATTGATGGAAAAGATGATGACCCAAAGTTGTCAAACTTGTACAACTTGGTAATATCATAGACAATTCCAGTTGCTAGGACATGTGTAGGATGTTTAAATCCTTGATTACAACTTGTTGGGGTGAAAACTCTATGGTTTTACCTTCACCTAAATGAGTGATGTAATACATTGATATAAGGTTGTAGGAAAGACTTGGAACACATAATACATCATTGAAATGACCATTGTATATATGAATTGTTCCAGGCCCTACAAAAATAAGTGATTTGTCATCACCAACAAATATTTGTTTGGTGTTACTTTCATTTAGAGCGGAAAAAATGGCTTTATCCTTATCCATGTTATAAGATACTCCAAAATCAATCAGCCACTCATCATAGAAAGAAGTAGAAGTTGCATTTAAGGAGAAACCAAAAGAAGAAATAGCATGTCCATGAGAATAAGAGTTAGAAGAAGAATACTCAATACTAATTTTGTGCATCTTCATTGTTTCTTCCATGGCTTCTATATTTTTAATACATTTCTACTCCACATAACCATCTCACCCACAAAATTTACAATGCCTATCAGTCTTCTTACTTTTGGATTTTTCTCCTTTGCCACCATTGGGAGTAGAAGTTGGTTGAGAAGGTTTGGGACCCTAGTTTTTCTAGTTGTTGTGGTGATTATTTTGTTTCTTGGGATTCTTAGATTTATCTTTCTACTAGGACACTAAGGATTTTTTATATGTACCTATAATGATGATCAATAAAAATTTCAAAATATTATCGTGCTTTGTAATCAGAGAATCATAAAAATACTCAAGAGTGGGTTCTTTAGAAGCACTCCCTAGAGATTCTCTGGTGCCATAAAATCTAGATACCAAAATAGAATATGCACTACCAAGATTATAAATAATAACATAAGTGCATTGGTCATCCTTCAGATCTATGTTACATTCTATACAAAAAATTCTAAGTGTTTTGAACTTAGATAAATAATCTTCAATGAAAGGAAAATCATTGGAAATTGAAGTCATTAACTGATTTTCAATCTAGTGGACTCGAATCACATTGTGTTTACTGAACATGGCTTCAAGATTTCCCCAAGATTTATCTAGGCCATCAATTCCTTGAAGGTGAAATCATAAGTCAAGAGAGATGGACATTTTGATTAGTCCATGTGCTTCATCATTCTTATTATCCCATTTTTCTTTCTTTCCATCATCATAGGAGTGTCACATACCCACCATGACAAAAATAAAATTTCCGCTCTTCTTCAAGGGATAGAATCCCTGAATTCCTACGGGGGCCTAGCGTAGGCTAGCTCCTCCCTTATCCACCTCCATGTGATCATTGGTTATGACCATAGGCCAAGCCAAGAGGTGCCTTTTTCATTTCGCGACTCAATGATGTAAGAGAGTCATGTCTTTCGACTCTTCAAACCCTGAAACCTGAAATCTTACCTTCGATGAGATCGACGGTTGCGAATCTCCCCCTGATCCGATGATCCTAGCCGTATCATGATTTTGGTAACTGGGAGTTTGAAATGCAACGACCCAAACCACTGGTCACTCCATTCCCCGAACTTCGATACGCGAGTTCTCGTACGAGATCCAATGATCCTAAATGATTAGGATCCAACGGTCCAGATCTTTTCAGAGTTTCATGAACTGGGAGTTCACAATGCAGTGACTCCAAATCTCTTGTCACTCCAATCCTTGAATTCCAATATGGGATTTCGTGTATGAGATCAACGACCCTCGTTGATCTGGATCTAATGGTCACTATCCCTCCTGAGCTTAAGGGTGTTGAAAGACACTCAGTCTTAATCGTGCACCGGGGTTTCGTATACCGGGATTTCACGACTTGCGAAGATGAGGGGTCTTTCCCTCTGGTTTCCCATATGTCGAAACAATGAAACTTATTCACGCTAAACTAGCTCATCCATAGAGTGCATCGTGGTTTCGTATACCGGGATTTCGTGACTTGGGAAGATGAGGGGTCTTGCCCTCTGGTTTCCTGGGTGCTGAAATGCCGAAACTTATTCACGCTAAACCAACTCATCCACGGAGCACATCGGGGTTTCGTATACCAGGATTTTGTGACTTGCTAAGATGAGGGTTCTTGTCCTCTGGTTTCCCGGATGCAAAAACGTTGACCGGCAGCCACGTGTCCTGTGCCGATGGACGATTTTGAATACTTCGGGACTTTCAGGACTTTGTCAAGTCCACTCTCCTGCCTATGCAAGGGTTAAGATCAATGGTCAATAGAGCTCTGACAGGTCCTTGGATCTACTGTCCTGGTTCCCATCGCTACTTGCGAAGGCTGAAGGGGTCGAGGTATTAATGCCTTCGTTCCTTCCTCCAATCTAAGGGTCAGGACAGACCTCAGATCCTCTGAAAGGATCTCGTCCATTCATCTATCAAACAAAAGGGTACTCTCTTTCGGTATTTGAAACTCACTATCCTTCATGAGCTTTGTCAACTATGGAGGAATTGAGAGCTTTTCACTCTTTCTCCTAGACTTGACTCTTAGAAGAGTCTTCAGCACAACTATTGTGCTCCTTCATCAAGGGGTTCTGGGGTTCTATTTGATTGTAGAGAGCCTATGCATATCTGCACTACCTCTCATGAGCTTAACAAACTCCATCCTCCAAGGGACTCAGAACGACTAGGTGAGTAAACCATCGTACATGCAACTACGCCTAAGGTCAATGAGCTCATAGTTCATGGCTCTAGCTTAAGACACTACAAAAATCAAGAGTTTATGAGAACAAGTCATGTATGAACCATATAATTCCATACTTTCCTAATTATAAAATCACACAGAAATAGAAGGGATACAATATATCCACTAAGCATCCATTCACATTCCTGAAGGCATCCGCAGTATAACCAATTCATACACAGTTACGGCTAAATTACACAGGGTAGGAAATCACTTATCTATTACAGGTTGTCGCCAACCAACTGACTGTGGGTGTTCGTCCTTCCACCCGACCATTGGCCCAGAGGCATTCATTCTTAGCACTCTGGCCACCCCCGTGTCAAGCCATGATATCACCAGGGAATTCTCACACTTCTCGAGGGTTCTTCCTCCGTTTTCGCTTCTGTTTGGGTCTTGTTCTCTTTAACTCAGAGCTTTCTCTCTCGGTTATGACCTCAGTGAGGTTTCTCAGATTCTCCTCGGCATCAATCTCGTGGCCTTCCATTCGTGACTCGCTGGAGAGCTCTGTGCATCTCCCTTGCGAGATTATGCTCTCTTTTTTTTGTCTGGTGTCTCCTCTCTCATGTGTATCCCCTGGAAGGTTTTTGCTAACTTGTCCTGTTCCTTCTGTCAGAAGGAAGCTCAGGTATGTGGGTCACTACGATACTTCGGGCTGATAGCCCATGTTTCCATTTATGGGGGTGGTTGATTGTTCAACCACCAGTCCTTTCTTCATCAACTGATATCTTTCCTTGGGATCCGAAGGAGGTTATCATCCTCATCAAGAGAAATTTGGGGTTATTTTTCATAATGAACCCTCTCTTATAGTTTTCAAATTCTTCCTCTAGTGATATCATGGCCAATACTTTCAAGGCTTCACCCCCACAATCAGTCATTGTCAACTCAAACAATAATACATTTACATTGTCTGCATGCATTAGCATGGTAATTCCTATTTTATGATTAATTACAAATTGGGGGAAACAGGGTGTTACAAGGAGGCTTGTTCTTTTCCCAAGGTAATCCAGTACAATCCTTTACTTATGAGTACATCCTCCATATGGGATTTCCATGAGAAGTAGTTGGTACTAGTAAGAAAAAGACCACTTGGAGAAGCCATATTAAAATATGCAGATAATATGGATTCAAAATATGAAATGGATGGTTTGAATGAAAAGATCTAAAAAAATTAGGTCGTTTAAAACAACAACATTGAAAATGAACATTGAATGTGAAAGTTATGCCCTTTTGAAAAATAACATAAACAATGACCCAGATTCCACATGGCAAGTAGAAGTTGACCCATGTGGTGATGGATGTACAAAGTTCCCTTCCTTCTCTAACTTTAGCTATAAGATCATTGTTACAACTAAGTTACTTATGAAGTGACCCGCTTTTATAGAATAGGTGAGAATCACGTTTACAATCAAGTTACTTTATAAATTACATTTATTTTATAGTGGTTCACTTTTATAATTTAAGTGAAATCCACTTTACAATTAATGCATGAACTTTTTCAAAAAGTAAGAAAAAATAGACTTGAAGTCAAGCGCTCTTACTAAATAAATCAACTTTTAACCAAGAGAGCTAGTGGAAAACACATTATAATTGTAAAGGAGGAGGATGGGGGTGTTGTTGTTTTTATTGTAGCTCTGCCTCAAAGTGTGTGCTTACCAAAAAAAACTTTTTTTCATGTGTTCACGCAAAAATAAAAAATAAAAATCACTTCTCAACAACAACAATGGGGTTAGATCTTGGTTAGCTTACCCAAAAAATGCAATTTCTCTCTTTGTTTCTGAATTGTCAAGATCGCATAGAGTGCACGACAAAGAGAATACATAGAAAATAAAACACTTTCTTCTCTATTTTGTATTTTTTGAGAATGCACAAAGTGCACGACAAAGAGCATATAAAGACTAGAAAGAGTAGCAACCCGAAAGTAAAAACAAAAAACTGAAATATGTTTTTAAAATAACATATTAAGGCTTTATACCTCTAGATATGATTGAAAAGGTTGTATCTTGGGATTTTTTTTTTTGAGTAAAATGAAAATATTTTACAACTAAAAGAAACACTCCAAACACAATGGAACAATCCTCTCAGCCTAGAAATGTATGGCAATGGTAGAAATCATAAATGCGGCAACACATCCTCAAGATTTGATCTACAATGGGAGAAAGTCTTCAAATCTTTCTCTGATACCGTGTTCGATCAAAAATCAACACACCAATTTTTTTACGTGGTAAAAACCCAATGCGGGGAAACATACATGGCCCCAACCAATGTGGCCACTTGAGGCAATTTTTTAATGCAAAAGAAAAATATTTTACAAGAGCTTTTTTCACAATCAATAATTAACAAATGACACTCCATGATCTTTAAATAGAGATCATGGACCAATCAGGTGTTAATAAATGGATCAATGTAGCCATTAAGATCAAGGAGAATATGAGTCATTGGATCACTCTATGTCTAGAACATATTGTGACCATTGGATTACATAATTATAAATGCATACTAAAGAAACACACTTTTATGTAAAGGCACTTTAGACTAAGTTGATCTTAAGTAACTCCTAAGTGTCTAAATATTCTAACAATAGCCTCCACACTAAGTATAATTTTATTTGAACCTGTTGAACTTCCAAATTGAAATGCATTACTCATTTGTAATTTAACAAGATAACTCCTCAAAACTTAGTCAACAAATTGTGTGATTTTCTAGGTTAGCACAGTATGTTCCTATCAAAATGTGAATTTGTATTATAAATTTAAATCACATGCACAAGTTGCAAATGGTCATTTCTATCACACCAGAAAACATTAGTAAGGTTGTAATATCACACATAGAAATAGTTTCTCCCCATCCCCAAACCTTCTTTGCATGCATTCAATTTAAGAGTAAACTAGTAGATTTACAAAGGGATTTGAGAACCCACAATTTATCCATATGACTAATAGAATAAAAGTAAGATGAAAATTATAGACCCCTAGCACACATGCATATTTCTTGGGATACAATATACTACACAAAACAATATAATACGTAAATCCCAAGCAAGACTACCACTACTCTTCCATCATGTATATCATAAGAAAACATTTACAAGAAGAAAAACCCTTTAGTTTCATTTTCACATTGTCATCAAAGGGACTTGAAACCCATCATGGCCTGCATTTCAAACCCAAATGGGTAAAGTACACCCTGATTTATAAAGATTACAACCAACTACACCATGCCACAAAATAACTAAGTAAAACCCCTCTCAATAATGGAAATCAGACCCCAAATATCATTAAACTAAAGTTGGGAATGCTGCCAACATATCAAATTTAATGCACAAGTCAATTTAACAAAGGACGTGGAGATATAAGTGTTGATTTACTAACTATTCTCTACTACCAAAGACTAAATGAAGAGTTTGGCCACAATATCCATTCAAATGATTAGCAATAAGAAAACTCCAAATGATGGGTTCAACAATATGCATTTTGAAAACCTATTATCATGATCATTTAATGAAATATGAGTTGGATTAAGGGAATAATCAAGGAAAAATTAAATGCATGAGGAATTAAAAAATGGGTTATGACGAATGAAGAAACTTGCCATGGTTTTAAGCATGTTCATGAAACCCCAAACCACACCATTTATTAAGCAACACACTCATAAAATGAAGGAAACTAATGATTGTTGTATGAGCCATGGGTTACCTCCTTTCCAATGCTCTTCGAACTTGATTATTGAGTGGTATACATGCTTATTTCTCTCTCTAGGCTATGTTGTGAAACTATGACTTAATCAAATCTCCTTCTTCAATGAGAGAATATAAAGAATGGGGGCTCAAGGTAAATGATCAAACTTATCTCTTGTCACTACAAGGAGAACACCTTCTAGCAGAGGTTTTTACGAAACCTCCCCGAAAAATTCTTCCCTTAGTTGTAAATAGCATAGGTTGTTAGCGGAGGTGGGTGGCCAGAGGCTTTTGTGGAGGTTTTTTTTTCGATGTGCCTTTATGGAATAGATGCAGTAGTGTGCATATAAAAACAACATCACTGGAGGTTAAATGTTCAAACGGCCTGTCATTGTTCATAGCGGAGGTGCATGGTGAGAGGTTTTGCGAAGGTTTTTTTTAATTGGTGCATCATTAACATATAGACACACTAGATATTTCATGAACAATGATGCCCTGTTGAATCCATTTTCCTATACCACCACCACACTTTATAACAAAATTACATGCACCGAATAAATCACAACAGTTCCATTGAAAATAGCCCACCAGTGCGCCTACCTGTCATAAGGCGCATCGAGGTAGGGTAAATAAATAAAAAATTCACCAAACCAATTTTCATTGTTACAGTGCATCCCTTGCTTTCAAAATGTCAAGAAATCACCAATGATCACCTTTTTTCCTAAGACATCATGTTTTCGGTGCTCTACACTGACTTGGATAGCTCCATTTCTAGATTCCACACATTTCCAAATTTTGGAAAATACCACAAATTTCAATTTCTTCTCAACGCTGCAACCATTCCTCCTTGGGACAAAAAAAAACAGGTAATCTATTTATTACCTTCCTATTTTCATTTTCATCCAATCAAAATTACAATTTAGCTTGAAATTGGATATTTTTTCCATTTGTTTTTTAAATTTTGCACGGTGCACCTGAACGGTTCGGCTTGTCCTGAACTGGTGCATACATTTTTAAATACACAATGAGTACCACTAACGTTGTGTCGATATATGGTCACACCGACTCCATTCAAGCTAGAGCACCGCAAAAAATTACCAAAAAAAAAAGCGGTGTGTCCTTCAAAACTCCCCTACACTAGTGCAAACAAGGATTATATCTGCACTAGTGCATTGCACTTCATTTACCACACTGCTAACAATATAATATTTAACCTAGTTGTGCACCAAGTTTAGTTAATTTCCCTGGCGAGTAACCCAAGCATAATTCCACATTGAGCACCTATGCTAATGCTTCTATATATGTCTACACCAGCTCCATTCAAGCTAGCGCACCATGATAAATTACCAAAACTCAAAGTGGTGCATCCTTTGGACCGCCTCGACATCGATTCTAAACGAGTTGATGCATTGCACTTCATTAACCACTCCATTGTCTCAACAATTTATAAAATTTAACCTAGCGGTGCACCACATTTAATAAATCACCCCGGGGTGTACCCTAAACATAACACTCGAGAGTGTCAATGTTTAAATCCACTGTCATATTTTATAATAAAATTATATGCATCGAATAAATCATACATGTGTGGTTGAACATCACTCACCGGTTCACCTACCTATATAAAGGTGCACCAAGTTAGGGTAAATAAAAAAAAATTACCAAATTGATTTCCATTGTTACAATGCATCTCATGATTTCAAACTCTCAAGCAAGCATCGATGCTCACCTTTTTCCTAATATGCTTCGTTTTAAGTGCTCTACACAAGCTTGTATAGCTCCATTGTTGGATTCCACACATTTTAAAATTTTGGAAATCACATCAATTTTTTATTTCATCTCAACGGTGCAACCATATGCCTCCTCAGAACAAAAGATACTAGGTAAATTATTTATTACCTTCCTATTTTCATTTTCATCCATTCAAAATTACAATGTAGTTTGACGTTTGTGAATTTTTACAACTTTTTTTCTAATTTTGCAGGGTGTTCCTGAGCGGTTTGGATCTCCCCGACTTGATGTGTACTATGTTAAATACATAGTGAGCACCACCTTTGGGGAGCCTAATACAAGTACGCATTAATGTGCTTATGTCAAGTGCACAATGATGAATAATAAGAAACAAAGTGGTGCATCTGTCGGAACGCCCCGAAATTGGGGCACAATGTGCTTCGAAAAGAACCATCATATTTCACTTCATTAACCACACTGCTAGCTCAACAATATATATAATTTAACCTAGTAGTGAACCAATTCTATCCAAAAGCATTGGGGCATACTGAAAAAATAACAACCCGACCCATCAATGTTCAAACTCACTTCCATATCTTATAAAAACATATACGCACCAAATAAATCGTTTTGTTGTTGTTTAACATTACACATTGTTATACTTCACTCAACTAATGACACCACTAACATAACGATTTATAAAATTTAACGTAGTGGTGCAACCATTGTAATCCAACACACTAGAAATGTATACAGAAACACATCGGGACTTAAATTTCCTGATTTTTCATAAAGGGGTGTCTCATTGGATGCCTCATTCCTGGTGCTCTATCCTTTAAAACATCTTGCATCCTTTAGAAATACTTGAAACCAGTGCATAATGGGCTTCTACCCACACCAACACATTTCACTTCATTAACCACAATGCTACCTCAACATTGTATGAAAAATTAACCTAGCAGTACACAAATTGCACCCGATCACATCGGTGTGAACATGACACATAATGCCCTGGAACATCAATTTTCAAATGCACCACCATAATTTATAAAAATAATTCATGCATCGAATAAATTGCATCGATTCTGTTTTACATTACCCATAGGTACACTTCACTTAACTAAGGGCATCATTTACATAACGATTTCTAAATTTAACGTAGAGGTGCAACCATGTAATCTAATGCATTGGTATTGTATATAGAAATGTGTCGGGCCATATATTTCTTCAATTTTCATAGTGAGGCATCTCATTAGACGCATCATCCTCGGTGCTCTATCCTTTACAATGTACCAATGTACAAAACATCAGTGCTCCACTATTACAGTAGTCTCGGTGCATTAATAATAACCCGTTGCACTAGTTCATCTACAAAATTAAAGTTTAGCTTAGCGGTGCCCATTAGTCCACCGAATGCACCAGTGTCATAAAGACAACGTCGTCGATAGACAACATTTCTGTGCTCTGGTAGACATGGTGCACCAATGCATTTGGTTTAACAAAGGGTGTCGTTGATTTATATGTTATAAATTTTAGCGTTGAAGTGTGTCTTTGTTAATGAGATGATCCGTTACTAAGAAAAGGACTTCATCGACAAATAGTCTTATGGGACACACTTCTTAGAGATTTTGTTTTATGCTATAGCACATGGACCATGGGGCATATGAACTGTTGGGGGCACACCGATTTATTTAATAGATTTCTTTGCAAAAAAAAACAATTTTGGATTTTTTAAAATACACATCATTTATATGTATTTGTTTTATAATTTCAATTTATTTTATCCTTATATATGTGTTTAACAATGTTTTTATGTTAGTCATATACGACGATGAAAATATCAAGGGGAGGCAGGGCGACGACGGGTTGAGACATATATGTTTGTGCGTGAGTGGGAGGCCAAGGAGAAGGATAAGGAGGCTTACCCTCGCCCAATTTCACATCATACTCATGATCGTTTAATGGACATTGGCCTCCTGAAGTTTTATTGGGAGGGAATATCACTTAGGGGGGACTCTGCATTGTTACAACAGTTGATTCATCAATGGGATCATGGGAGACAAGGGTTCATGGCCAGTTCTGATATGTGGTATCATCCCACGAAGGAGGATGTATATTTATCATTGTGTTTTCTAGGAGGGGGGTTTATTTTCCACATTTCCCTGTGCTACCACTTGTTGTTGCAGAAGATACCCAATTGGCATATGTGTAGAGATATTTCAATCTAGATATTACTTCAACTTCAGAGTTCCAATTTAAAGGTTGTCAGTTGCGGATAGGTGCATTTGAGAGAGAGGACGTTAGGTGTCTCTATAATATTCTCTCGTCACTGTCACATTATAGCTCTGATGGGAAACACATTAGTTTCACTATGGTGTACTATGTAGATAGTTGATTGTGGGAGATCTGATTGATTAGGTGGGTGGATGTTTGTTTCAGACAATTTTGTCATGCATTAGATCATTTTCACTCTTCTTTTTCTAGGATGAGATTCTTCCCATTCACGTCTGAGTTGTACACACTATTTTTTGAGAGGGTTCATGCCGCTCAACCAGTGGTACCCTAATTTCTTTCTAGGCCTATGTTTGATGCACGTATGCACATGTGGGGGAATTTGATCGATGCCCAAGAAGGGCTAGTTCGAGTATCTCATTACTCTAATGGGAAGGTCGTTATTGATTGATTGTCTAGAGAGGACGATAATTTCCTCAATATTGTAGAGTACTCGTATGTGGGGATAGATTGGAGAGGATGTCTAAACATATGATTTACAACAGAGGAGACAACATATGAGAAAGTTAATATTATCATTATGTTTCAATGAATCTATTTTCATATTTTTATGTCTTGCTTAATGCACATGTAATTTATTGTAACATTTTGTTTCAAAATGTCTTATAATTATTATCTATTGTTTTGCATATATTGGCACATATGTTGGGGATGCGCCTCCCCAACATGAGGATGAGGTGATGGAGGAGGTAGAGGAGAAACATCTAGTATTATAGATATCACACATGCCATGTAGGTCTAATTAAAGAGTCCAGCTAGAGGTGGCAGATCTATGTCATGTCATGACTAGTCATAGGGTGGTACCTATACCCCTTAGAGACATGTTATGAGTAGAGGCACTCGCTACTACATGGAGGCATTTGACTCATGACATGACTATGTTGATGCATCATATTGTTGGTGCGATCAAACTCATCAATACATTGATTTCTAGTGCTTGTGATCACACTAAATCTAGCTCATCAGCAGAGCCATCCACATCCTCTACTCCACCACATAATCCTCCTTTTCCTCCTGATCATTCTCCTCCACATGAGTTGACTGAAACATCTATGGATCGTCCATCCACATCTGCTACTCCTCATCCTCCTACTCCTCATGTTTCCCCTCCACATTTGTCTAAATTTGTTCCACATTTGATCCTCCTCCTCCTCCTCTTGTTTCCCCTCCACATGTGTCTAAAACTGTATCCACGTCCAATCCTCCTCCTCCCCCTCTTTCTCTATTGTGTCACCATCCTTCGATCATTGTCTTTCTTGTATTCCATGTGTGTCATCACCTAGTGATCCCCCTCTTCCTACTCTTCCTCCACATGTGTCACAAGCTTATGATGCTTTGGACACTATGATCACATCGGGTACTGTTGATGCACATATTCATGATATTGATATAGAGACACTTGATAGTGCACTTATGTCGACATTTTCTTCTAACATAGTTTTTCTTGATATAGGATCTACCTCTAGAAGAAGAGACATTGATGCACCTAGCTTTGGTGGTGGACCTAGATAGTAGTGGTACTAATTGAAACTTATACCAATTGTTTTATATTTGACTGAAGACCTATATATGACATGTTTATTGCAGATTTTGTTGAGATGTATGTTTCACATGCATATTCATATGTATATCTCTCGTGTATATTATGTTTTTCATATAATTTTGTGGTTGTTGTTGTTGTTTGATTTATAAAATATAATGTGAGTATGCTAAAGACAAACATTGTTGATGATTTCTCTGTTTTTAAGTGAAATTTGATATGTATCACTCATTTAAATTTATAGTTTCCATATAATGTTTAACTTTACTTTTATGAAAGCGTTTAATTTGGATTGTGATTGAAAAAAATTATACCAATAATGTCATATAATGTTTAACTGTTGTTCAAGGTGAATTGTTTGTTTTCCAACAATATACAATATGCTTATTAAACGTGTTTAGAAACAAAAATATTTAAATATGATGAGTCAAATGATTGTGATTTGAATATTGATGATGTGATAATAATGTTGTTTTTTTATTTTTTATTATTCAAAGATTACAAGACAAATTTATAATATAATTGTTTACTAAAATAACAACGATTATAATTTATTAATATTTAATTTTTCCAAATATTTTATTAATTTATATTATCCAACTATTATAATATATGAAATTTATTCAATTAAATTTGAAATAATAAATATAGAGAATAACAATACATTTTGGTCTATACACTTTCGATGATATGGTTTCACAATGTTTTACTCTAATACTGAATTTATGAATATTTTATTAAAAAACAATATCACCCAACATTTTATAATTAGTATCTTAATAATTAGTAAAATTGACAAAGGACTCTATACTTTTAGATAAGTATGGATCATTAAAATTTTCCTTAATTCTCACTAGGCTCTAGAAGAAGACTCTTGTAAAATTTCCATGTCCTTCCTATATTGGCACTTATTTCAAGGAGAATGCGAAAATAATTATTAATATAAGTGTATATGATTATAGAACTAAATGATGGAGTGGAATAGGTGAAGGGCATGATAGTTGCACTAATTAAGGTGGGGAATTCCATCAAGGTTGGTACTGCCAAGTACACCACAAGTATTGTAGATTTTGCACGAATTTGTTTTGTTGGAATTGTCCTTAGAAGTTCCATCAAAGTAAGTATATATGTATTTTAATTTTGATTTTCTCAAACAATAAAATTTTTGAGGTTAGAATATTTTTTAATATATTCATTTTTCATTAAATAAAGTATAATTTAAAAGAAATCTTCACTATTGTATGCCACCAACTTTGTGATATATCAATTAATGCTTAGTAATTCAAAGGTTAACATAAACATATTTTAATACAATACAACATAAATTTTCTATAATAAGCAATAAATATAACAATGAAAATATATCAAAACAAAATGTTATGCATGTATGTTTATTTAATGTATTTTCAATATGGTGGTTGTAAATGGTTGTTAAATTTTCATATCCAACATAATTATAAAATGAAGGAAAGAAACATAATTGTCCATTATAGATACCCATAGTAAACGACACATCCACAATATAAATGTCCAAAAAAATCATTTACAAGAAATTAGTCTTCGTTGTCATCACCCTAATTATCTTCCTCTCTTGGCATTGTAACATTGTTGTTCTCAAAAAGATTTTTAGATCTCAAATCATGTCTCAATATGAACCACCAATCCTCATTTAACACATTTGGGTAAAAAAATACTTGGTTGCAATGTTTTGGGAAAACATACGGCTCCTTAATTTCAACCCACATTTTTTTAGAGTTAATAAATATTAGCCCACTATCATGATCCTCCTTTACATTTCTCCGGTCTAAGGTATCCCACCACTTGCAACAAAAAATAAAACATCGAAATGATGAGAAGTCCACTTGCATGATCTCTTGTATCTTTCCAATGTAACCTAACTTCCCCTCTATCAGGTTTTCATCACGATGGATAACATGACTAGATTGGTCGAACTCGACCTCCACTCCACAATATTGTGTGATGTGGCCTTCATCAACATAGTTAGTGTGAAAACGATCTCCAAGTGCCCACATATATAGGAATAAATGCACTTGTAAAAATGTGAACAAATGGCAGTGCCATTTTTATAATAATCGAAGCATTAATAAAAACATAATGTATGTTACAATTCAGATGTGCAATATTATAAATATAATGTGGTACTCAGAGAGATTATCACTGAGTTCTTGCACCCAATCCCTATGTTTAGTGCATCCAGATCTTCTCCACGTGGGTTATGACCAGACATCACATATTTCTCTTGTATCTCGTTAGTGACCTAATTGTTGGGACATATTTTTGGCATATTTTCTTTTAAATTATCAAGATAAGGCATGCTTCTACCATTCAAGTGTCTAAATGTTTTCTTGTCATTTTCTCATTTCCTTCTTTTCTCTTCATACAATGTGACCCATTGTCATGTTTCCTCTACATTGTAAAGAACAATTTTTTTGATGGCATCCATTTCAAAATTCACTGATGTATACTAAAATTCAAAATGAATAACATGGGATCAAATACTTATTATCAACTTAAAGAACAAATTTATTGATGGAATCACAATTTCTAAATTTGTTGATGTATAAAATAATTTAAAACAAATCACATGGGATGAAAAATATGTCATCAACTTCATTGTAAACAATTTGTCTATACTAAATTGACAAAATGTAACTGACTTACTCTTTATCAATCACCTTTTTCCATTCATTTGGATTATCTCCCCTTCCTTTTTGTCCTCATCTTGATGGTTTTCCCAAACGACTACCCCTTCTGTGTTGTCAATTTTATTTATGTACTCACTGATATAATAGAATGACTTGTAATATATTATGTACCTCTCTACCATAGAGCCCTCAAGTGTTTCCCTTTGTTGAACAAACCCTTTCAATTTTTTCATGTACCTCTCTAAGAAGAATATCCAACGCCATGAAAGAACCCCGGCTAATTCACCCTCATTAGGTAGGTGAATTAGAAGATGGATTTGCAAGTCCATAAAACTCATGGGAAGTTCCTTCTCAAACATACAAACAATCTTAGTTATATCTCAGTTCCATCATGGAATGCTATCCATATGAATCTCCCTTGATGTGATCCAATGTACAAATGTAAATAATTTCTATATGGAACATCGCAAGTCTGAGGGAATTCACGGTTTACAAAACCATGCATGAAAAAAGGATAATGACACTACAAAATAGACACACACATCATTAATTTCCACAAAACTGTGAGTGCATAGCATATTTTTAAGGATTTCAGTAGAGAACCAGGAGAATCATGTATTCAACATACATACCTTTAGAAGGTTCATATGGTCACGTGATTTCAACCTCTATGTTGGAATTGTGTGTAAGTTGTAAGACCCTAGGTTTGATTTATATTTAACCAACAAAACACACTAGACACCAGCCCTTTCGTCATCACCTGCTTGCACAGATGAAGTCTCACCCGAGGTATCTATTGGGACTATGAGTACCAGGATTATGTAGTATTGAGGGAATGTGAGGTTGTTATCCTATTCATTCTTCTTTATAGTTTATGTGCATGAGATTATGTCCTTATTCCTTATTAACTACTTAGTGATTCAAATTCATACTATCATGCTATTCTAGATTCATATATATTTCATTATGGTAGAAGTTATGAATATTGCACCATGTTTAACCATAAGAAAAATCTACCTATGATGCATTCAGACATAACTCGTAAGAAAAAATATGAAAGATAGACAACACAAGATTCAATATCATCTCTTTGGCATTTCTTTATTGATTCTTCTCATCAACAGATTGATACATTCAAGAACTATGGAACCCAATCATATGGAGGAACCCCTAACAACAAAACATAACTCGAGAGAGGAACAATGAGGAACCATAGTCAAACTAGTCAAACCAACTACACAGGGAACCCCTATTCTCCCAACCTATTACATATTTATACAACAATCTAGGGAAAAAACCCTAATTTGTTCATCCCAAAAATAACCCATTACAATGCATACTTACTTTACCTAACTGGTTTTTCGCATTGCTTTTCTCTCTGCATGATTCTTTTATGTTGTTATTCTATTTTTAGAATGTCGAGTTGTCATCCTTCTGTCATGCTTTATTATCTCACTTTATTTCTTTATCCACTTTTGGCTTTATTCTTTTGTCTTCATTCTCTCTTCCTTTTGTGCATTTTCCTCTTTCTGCACACTATCCTCCTAGATGCGCTTTCGTTGCACACCCCCTAGCTTTCCTTCTTCTTCTGCACACTTTTCCTATACTTCAGATTTTTTCCCAAAACTGCATCAAACTGCAAAATGTCTTCCAAAGATTCATGTCCAACAGGACCCAACACTCACCTGTGGCTCATCCTGAGCCACTTAGGACTGTTTCTTGCTCTTCCATGTTGAAATGAAATTTTCAGAGGCAACCTTTGTTACCTCCAACTCTTTGATGATGGTGGCCTTCGTTTTTTCTATATCCTTTTTCCCTTGCACGATCAGTTTTGTAATTTTATCCTCTACTTTAATCGTTTCCTACTTGACCTTACCTTGCACACTAGCCAACTCTCCAATTACCCTCACTACTTCTTCTTGCAATTCTCCCAGTTGTTGGTTGTGGAGCCTGATTATCTTCCTGATGCAGAGGTTCTTTGCTTTCAGCCGTGTCTATACCCCATGAAGTATTTACACCCCAGAAGTATGTACACTCTTCCATGCGGGG
>JZKD02S1179084.1:668349-692118 GCA_000966675.3 Picea glauca | reverse complement strand
TAGCCCACACTGGGTGAACCACGTATATCTGTGTCTCTCTTGTATTGTGTGTCTTCTGTGTTTTATTTCTGCATTTGTTTTATTTTATTGCTCCGCGGTCCTGTTTTTCTAACACCAGTCTCTGTTGAAGGATATTTTGTTGATCCATCATATTCTCTACCTCCATGTATGAATTCCTCTGTGCTAAAATAGTTGTCATCCACTCTGCTGGTGGAAGTGGCGTTATCTTCTATGAAGCATGTTGTGCTCTTTCTTGTGCTTCTCTTAAGCATGCTTCCACTTCCTTATTCTTTGGGTCTTCTACCAAATCGATCCATATCTATGTGTTCTCCTTATAGAGCTTGGCACATTCTCCTTTTGATTTATTTATATTGGAAAATATTGTCCTTTCCATTCTCTCCTTGCCTTCGCACACCTCTGGTGGCGTTCCGAGCATGCTCTGTAATTTCAAGTCCTTAATATGCTCACGGAAGCCCTTAATTACATCCCCAATTTTCAACACTTGCTCCTCCATAGTAGCATCTACTATTATAAGGACTTCTGGAATTGCCTTATATAGCTTCTAGAATGTTTCTTGGTTTTTCTGTGTTATGGATTCAACTTTGTCCTTCTTTGTTAATGCTTTCTTGGCCCTCTTCTCATCCACATTTATATTCTTCAAAACTTCTTCTACTCTACCTTCGACTTCCCTCTTTTGTTGAAGTGTTGTTTTATACTACTCCTGTAATTGGGCTCTTTCATCCCTTATTCTTTCCAATTCTCTGAGTGCTTCCTCTCCTCTGTTCTTCATTTCTTGCAACAGTCCTACTTGCAAGGCATGTAGTCTTTACATAGGAATCTTTGATACAACTATATTAAGGTGGCCCAACGCATTTACTTACTCCTGTAACTATCCCATTGGAAACTCTAATGCCTCTATCTCAATATATAAGTTTTTATTCCCTATTGTCAGTTGTCTCAGGCCAGTTGTGATATTTCTTCTTCTCTCCATGGAACCATGTACATTCCTTCCCTGATCCTCTGTTATTTAGTGATTCTTGTCACTTCCATCATCTACTGCATTGGTACCAGTTGATCCTGCACTTTCTTATGTTTCTCTTATTTCTTCCTTACTTCTTCCTCCCATATTTCTTCTGTGGCATCTTATAAATAGTATCCAATTATGTCCATATCATCATTAGTTAATATATAAAATGGGGTCTCTATATGCTTTTTTTCCTTCTTGTGCACCCCCCTATGGGTTCTGTCCCCGTATCCTTCCTTTTTGTCCCCATTGTTGGGACTGGATGATGTGTCGCTATTGTGGATGGCCCAGGATGATCTATTATGCCATTGTTCTACTCATCATCAATATCCTCATCACTTTTGTCATGCTCTTCTCCCTCGACTAGTATTTTCTAGTCTTCTTCCCATTCATTGACTATAAAGCCCATGTCCTATGTTGTCAACATGTATTTAGTTGGCAACCATTGCCACGCTGGATCCTTCTTGTCCTACACGTATATATGGTGCATTCCTTCTCTAAACTGCAAAATATATTTGTATGTTGCTATTTTTTCGATTGATATTCGTGGTGTGTGCCCAATTATATATGTGATATTTTCCAAGTACACAAAAAATGTGGCATTATTGTCATTTTGTCTTCTCTTAATTGTTGTGTTCCATAAATTGGCATAATCGCAGCCAAATTTATACTACCTGATGTGCGAATTTGCTGGTAATATCCTAGTTCTTTCCACCCAATCAATGAAATCAAGATAAAAAACCATGTGTAATGGAATTTTGTGCCCTTTTCTTGGGCCTCCATGCAATCCTGTAAATATTGGTTTACTAAAAAGGTATCCCAGTTCATATGAACCCCTTCAACACATTTCTCTACAACTGCAATGACTGCAGCTGGTACTTCATCTTTGCGACATTTTCATAGCATCTATTAGGCCAATACCTATGTCACAAACCTCATATTTTTAGTGTTGATTCTTTTGACATCCATAACCCTCTTGCCCCTAAACGTCTAAAAGTTTTCCTTCACTAACTTAGAGAGGGATCACTCTCTTGAATTGTTAAATAAAATGGTAGGGTCCTCACCAGCCTTTGGAAGTCATGTTATACGTGCAATCAGTGCAATATTGATTGATACTAGGGGATCAAGCCAGAGAGTGACCCCATGAACAATTCTTAACAATACCTTCACACACACATTAATTTATGTACTCTCCCCAAAATGTAGAATCTCCAATAGGTTCAATATTTCTACCTTATCCAACCTTGATTCCGATTCCTTTGGCTCTAACAAGATTTATCCTATGCCTGGGATGCTCCTAGTGCGCAAATATTTCTCCCTGACCAACTCCTGGAATTTCTATGCATTGTTGATGTCATGGTCCATAAACTTAAGGCTGGTAATCTTCCCGGGCATATCTTCATCACTACTTACACCAACTAGAAGTGGTCCTATCGGCAATGGGTACTTCCCATTGGTTGGTACATTGACAGGTGGTGCAGTCTCCATGCGCGACAGTAGGTAGTCTCTATGAAAGCTTGTTGATGGTGTCGAGGTCAAAGCTCCAGCTACCTCCTCAACCTCTAGTGATGTTACTAGTCACTTCTCCTATATTCTCTGTGTTGTAGATAGTTCTCCAACCTTCAGCGATGTCATTTGTTTCCTATGATGGGTTATTGGAATAGCTCTATGTCCCTTCGTGGGTAGTTATGGATTGACTTTGGTGCTCTTGAATTCACTCTGGTTCGCTCTTTTTTTCTCCCTCCCACTTGCAACAATGACTTACCCTTCATGACCTTCTATTTTTTTGTGTATTCATGCCAAATGTACATGTCTCATCCTACCTTAACTGTCTTTTCCAATCCACAACCAAGGGTAATGAGTTGTTTAACTATTTGCTCCTTTATTACCAAATATGTCGTGTGATGTTTCCCTCGTACTGCTAATCAGTCGTGATGTCCATCAAATTTTACCATTTACTACTCTATGACATCTTTATGAACTATCACTCTCACTTTGTAGCCGTTGTTTATATGATTTAATTCTTTTAACGGTCTTGTCATTTCCAAAATTCTCAATGGTTCTTACTGTTGCATTGCATCGGTGTGCTTTGCAGTCTATCTCTTCTATGTATTCTTTCATGAATTGATGGATTTTGATTTTAATGTGTGATAGTCATCTCTTATGTGCAATCTCCAAGGCCTTATACTTTGTAATCTTTTTATTTTTTCTCTATCTACTTTTTATTTGATTTTCTTCCCTTTTCTACCCTTTTTTTTTTCTTTGTTTTTCCTTCCTACTATGGTATATCTAATATAATACATGGGTTCCAGTGTAACCCAGATTACTGCATAGACTGTTGGCCATCTCTATAGAGTTTCATCTTACTTCTATTCACCATACCTCCAATGACTTCTCCATTCAAATTTTCCAACCGCGTAGCACCTGTCTTTATTACATGTTGAATCACATAGGGTCCTAACCAGTGCATTCTAACTTTCCTAGATGATGCATGAACTTGTTTTCATAGAGTAGTACCATATCTCCCACTTGAAACTTGTTTTGTTTGATGTGTCGATCATGACAAGATTTCTCTCTAGCCTCATGAACTTGTTGATGAAAACCTGCGACAAACTGATATTCCTCAATTTGTACTAATTGTGCCAATCTCTCCTCTGTTGCATCAGTTTCTGAGAGCTCAGTGATTGTTGCAATGCACAAGATAGGTAGAATGAACTCCATTCGCATCAATTCTTCCTTCCCATAGACCAATCTGAAAGGTGTCTAACCTGTCAAATTTTTACTTGTCATCATGTACGCCCATAATATTGCAGTAACTCTTAAGTCCCAATCTTCTCTCCCTACATTGCAAATTTTGGTCAAGGAATTCTCCAAGATTTTATTGAAATCCTCCATTGTTCCATTATACTGAGGTTGATAGAGGGTACTCTTTTGATGATGGATTTGGAAATCCTCGGTCAATGCTGCAATTTTCTTATTCAGAAAGTGTGTTCCTTGATCACTAAGTAATATGTGTGGACATCCAAACCTTGTGACTATATTCTCAAACAAAACCCTCGCAGCAGTATCTATGGTGCAATCTATAATGAGGGAGGCTTCTACCCATCTTGTCAAATAATTTGTCGCAGTGATAATGTACATTTTCCTTGATCTTCTTGCATGTGGATTGATAGGTCCTACAAAGTATATGGCCCACTTATCACATGCTTGCAACGTAACCTGTGGATTTAAAGGCATTTCATCCCTCATATATGGATTTCCCACTCTTTGACATACATAACATGAATGAAAGTATTCATTCATGTCTTTGTGAAGTGTAGGCCACTAAAGCCTTGCGCACAAAATATTTTTTGCAGTTTCTCTCCCTGCGTAATGTCCTCCTGCAATATCATCATGTCCTTATTCAAGTATCATTGTTCTCTCATGTTCCAACACGTCACGTCTCAATATTCCATATGAACCCAACTTGTATAAATTCCCTTCAATAAACCGATAATATGTTGCTTTCACTATCAGTTGTTTCTTTTGCGCTATTTCCATCTCTAATGGACCAATGCATGTACTTAGAAACTGTATGATTTTCGAGAATTAATCATCCACCATCTTAACTATAAACAGATTTGCATCTCATAATATGTCATCTAAATTTCCCACATATTCACTTGACAATATGCATGATAGATGATATAGCCATGCATTCAGCTTCCCCAATTTCACTATCACCTCAAAATCATATTCCTAGAACAATAGTAGCCATCTGCATATTCACCCCCCCCAACACTGGCTTATTGACTAAGTATTTCAATGTAGAATGGTTTGTATACATCTTAAATTGAGAACCTAATAAGTAATGTCTGAACTTTTGTAGCGCATAGACCATTGCCAATCCTTATCATTATGCGATAGTATAATTCTTCTCTACTATAGACAACTTCCTACTTGCAAAAGCGATTGGATGATCTATGTCTCCTTCACCTGGTTGATATATTACTAGGCCCAATGCTATGGATGATGCATCTACATGTACATGGAACTCTTTGTTCTAATATGGAAAGATAAAAATTAGCGTGGTTACCAATTTATATTTCAAATTGTCCAACCCCTTTTGGAAGTCCTCGTTCCATTGAAAATTTTCTTCCTTCTTTAGTAACTTTTCCATCGATGTTGTGATCTATGCATATCCTTTGATAAATTTCATGTAATAACCAATATGACCCAACATTTCCCTCAACTTTCTAACTGATGTAGGAGATTCTAACTCTAGAATTACTATGATCTTGGTTGGATCTACTAGTATTCCTTCTTTTCACACTTGTTGGCATAGGGGCAGACCCAGGGTTCAATGCTTCAACATCGTACCAACAAAACCCTAACTACCAACCCTTTTGGAAACACCTGTGAAGAAGATGAAGTCTCACCTGAGGTTGCATAACACAGCATATGCGTGTTTCACCCCAGTGTGGGGCTACATCCACCAACTCTTCTCTTCTTTATTAGTCTCTTTCAATCTCCTTGCAGGCACCCAGCTATAGATCCAACTCCACAAAGGACAAGAGACCTACACACACCTTGCCAGATCCTCCTTCCCTGAATTACGTCAAAACACAAAGACTTACACAGTCTATGTACAAAGCACTTACAAAACACTTGTACTTAGCTTTGCAAGCCTTAAAACATCCATGCACTAAGCCAAATACCACTCTAGCACTTAGCCATCGACCTCTTCTTACATCGCCTAGCTACTTATTTATACATTACAAAAAGGGGCCTAAACATGGGTGAACCCATGGACCGACATCCCATACCCGTTACATAAACCCTAAAAGCCCAAGAAGCCCACAAAATGGGCAATATCCCACGATCTCCTCTTTGCCTGGGTGCTCCATTTTTGACTGGCCTATCAAAGTCCCCAAAATGGTCAAGCACGACCAAGATTCTCCCAAAACTTGGTCGAGGGCCAACAGGCCCCAAACACTCACCTGTGACTCATCCCGAGTCACTCGAATCTGGGAAACACTTCTTCAAATGCATCGAGCTTAGCTCGAGCTGCCTCAACTCACTGCTTTATCAGAGCCTCCTGCTTGGCAAACTCCTGAATGACTTGCTCGGTGATAGGCCCTTCCAAGCGTTGTTCCACTGTTGCAACCACTTGTTCCAACTGTGATCCTTGTCCATCGAGCTCTTCAAAAAGTGTGCAGGCTTCATCCTACACCGACTAGAGTCTCTGTGTCACCTCCATAGCTCTACTTAGGATGGTAGTGACCTGCTTCTTAACTGTGCAATTCTCTTGCAACCTTTTCATCTTCTCCACTATTTTAAGTTGCTTCAACTGTGCTTGCAAAGTCGACACCTGTTGCTTCACCTCCTGGAGTTGTGTCTCTAATCTTCTCAGATCTAGGTCTTATGTAATTATTTCATAGGTCTGCACACTTCGGTCACTGATTTTCTTTCATTCTGAGGCCAATGTCCTGATTCTTTCTACAACGTTCTTGGCAGTTTCTTCCCTTTGATCTCGTACTTTCTGCAGAGCTCTAGGAATTGCCTGAAGTTCTAGCTCTGCTACTCTTGCTTGGAGATGTTGAATAGCCTCAGTGAGCTTCCCCACTTGGGTCTCGGTTGTCTCTTCTTCCACCTGTGCCAATCCCCACACAGAGATAAGTTCTCTATTCACTGCCTCTCTAATCCCAATCTTCTCTACGAGAAACTCGTCTTTCTCTTTCTAGATTTTCTCCTTGTCTTCTTCGAACTTCACCCGAAGGTCATCTGTCTCTTGATAAGCAAACTGAAGATGCTCTAAGGCCTCCTCCTTTGCTTGCTTCAAGGCCTCTGTGGCCTATTCTTTTTCCTCCTGGACTCGACGAAGTCGAGTCTCTATGGCATCTGCTATCCTTTACAATTAGGTGGGCTCATCCCCCAATTCTATACCTTCTAATGATGATGGCGCAATAGACACTGCGTGGCTTGAGTAGATGGCTTGTTGTACCCCCTTCAGCTCCGCCTCGATTTTTTCATACATCATCTCCTACTTTGCTTCATGTCTCTACAAGATACCCTCCGAAGCATATTCTAGAACTATGATGATGAGGTCAACATCACCCACTGTGAGCACATTCTGTGACAAAGGCTTGTTGGCGCCGGATTTATAACATGCTGAGGGTTTCTTTGGAGAAACCTTCCTTTTATTTGATGTCTCTTACTCAGTTAGGGGATCCTTTGGTGGTGTTACTTCACCCTTTTCTTGCTTGTCTTCTTCCCCTTCCTCTTCTTGGTTACTTTTTTGCCTCCTCCTCCTCCAGGTGAGTCAAGCACAATTTCCTCTGATGCATTGTCCTTTTCCTTACTATCTATGTCCTACACTTCCTCCTTCTTCTTCTTTCTCTTCGTGCTACTTGGTCCATAATACTTAGTCCTGGTGACCACAGGACTTTAGACGAGGTCAGGGTCGGAGAGTTCTGCATCTCCAACCGGTACAAGGAATTCAATTGGCCATTCTTTAGATATCCCTTCCAAGTCTTCCTCGATCAACTTATACTATGACTTCAGCTCCTCTTTACTTTCATCCTTGCACATGGTGATGTAGATAAAGTGGCAGTCTGTGGGGAATTTCACTAGTGTTCTGTAAGTATAAAAGGTGTTTGGAGTCATACGGGGGAATGACTCAATGGTGCACGTGAGCTGTAGGTAGTAAGTGTGGAACACCGCATTTGATTGCCACTACTTCACCATATCACTTGAATACCACAAGGTAGTGAACCTTGCGGCTAGTGGTTCTGATGGCTCGAATTCTGGGAATTTTTCTCCCTCCGACATCTCCCAAGAGACAAATGCTATAAGAATCAATAGCCAACTAAAGTAGAATTCATAACCTTGGTCCTGCACTTCGCGACAATCCTTCTCCAACTCATTGATGAGATATCTCACCCAGTTCATCTGCATTCCTTTGACGCATTTTCCTGCAAGGTCGATTACGAAGCCTATTACTTGCGTAGGGAGATTCTTTCTGATGAGCTTGCCCGCTATCAACTGACAAGATAGGCACACTGCACCATCCACATCGTCATATGCTTCTTTTATTCGCTATGCCAAGGAGCGATATGATGTCTTCCTAGGGCAGAATTTCTAAGGGTTTGGTCCTTGCATGCATAGTCTAGTAATGAGGTGGATTAGTGTTGGATCCATAGTGATGTGCCTATCCAACCATAGGTACCCTCCATGGAAGCACGACGGGAGGATTTTAATGCAGGCATTAACCTCTTGATGTTTGCCAAAGTGTGGGATTTTCATGACATTTAAGATAGTTGACCTCGCGATCTCCTTGATCCATGGTTGGGGAACTATATTAGGCTTCTTCCCAATCATATTTTCTAGGTAGTGATGTGGTGCGATCTTCACATAATTATTCCTATTGCCGAGGTTAAAATCACTTATCTTAAGAGCTAGGATCAGTCCCAACTGCGGTCCTACTGTGTGTATCCACTTTGGGAGGTATGCAGTGATGAGTGTGTACTCAAAATCTCTTGGGATGCTATCATGACTAACTGCGCTAGCTAAGAGCAGGATGTAGATGGGAAAGATCGATGAGATTTTCTTTACATTCACCAGATTGTTGTGGTGCTTGCTTCTCTTCTCTATCGTAGTTCGGGATGGCCCAGATTGATGTCCAGTCGAGGGGGATGCTTGTAATCCTCTCATCAATGAGGCCTATACTCTTGCAGACATGACTTTCTTAGCCATAAGGTCTATTAGGATCTCCTCCACAGAATTCTCTACTACACTATGATCTCTCGACATACACTTTTGTAAGAAAATAACTCAAGTAGGTGAACAGATACTCAAGATAATCAACTCAATGGCGAGGTCTAGACAACACAACACTGTAGGCAATCACATATCTATTATCTTGAATATCTCAGTTTGAAAAAGTGGTCCCGGTGCAACATGCGACAGATTAAATAAAGAACATCATAATGGATTCCTCCAATGGGTCGAAATGCCTTAATCAATACGATTTCATCCGTTATGGTGTGGTCTCAATGGTCTTATGGAGATATTTTCCACAATAAATGTGTTTCTAACCATTCTAGAGCATCGTTCTAATGGTTGAGACACCTCTAACGGTCATATAGCTTCACCATCGCGAAGTGGCAGACTGGGTTGTTCTGTAATTCCAATGACGTTCAAGTTCTGCAATCCTACCTTCTGTGAAGTCTTCTCTGGAACTTCTTGCAGTCTTTCTATTTTTTCCTTCTTCTTGTTGAGCTTTCTAGCCTTCTTCCATGTGATCTGAGTCACAGGGTTCCTCTTTCCATTCTTATTATTATATTCTCTTAGCAGAGTAGCTTCACATTGTTGATGTTCTCTCAAAGGTTTTGAATGCAATATCTCTTGTCTTATTACTTTTGGGGTAGGTGTTCTTTTCTCCTGGATGGATAGGGTTTTCAATCCTTCCTGCGTTCTTGCAATTTTGACAGCTAACTCTCTTTCCTTTTGTTGCTTCGACTCGTCCTCTTGTTCTTCTATTAAGTGCGCTATTCTCCTAGCCATGAAGTCCCTTAATTCTTTCTTTTTTCATTCTGTAGCTTCTTCCTCTGCTTTCCTCCAGATCTGATTGTTCTCAACCCAGGTATTTCCTAACAAAGTGAAAAAGGGGTGTTGATCTAGACAAACTTAATGACCTCAAATTATTCTTTAGTCTATGTTCCATGGGAAATCACAGGTACATGAGTAAGTCTTACACATAGGGTTATCATCTTCCCTTTAAATAATCGTATTCCTCCTAATGAAGAAACCATAACAGGTTTTCCCAAAATTTCCCAAGTACTTTCTAGCATAATATTCACCTATGTTTCCTCATCCAGAACATTGTCTATGTCAAAGTCTCATATTCTTGTTTCTATACATTGTTTTTATTTTAAGATCTCTAGTAAACTGGTGTCTTTATGATCATTCAATGTTTCCTTCAGTTACAATAACATAGTCTTGGAGTCTTTTTTATTCTCTAACATATCCTTGTTTTCTTGACCTTCCTCATGGTTTTCTTGTCTAGGGTTCATCTTTTCAACTTTGGCAATCATTCTAGGGAAATCCAAAACCTCATGATCAATAAATTTACAACAAATGCAATTAGGACCTATACCAGGGAATTCCTTAGCAAGATGTCCCAGTCTTCTACAACTATAACATAGTGTCAATCCTCTCTTTCTCTTGAATGATCCCCAACCTTTCCTATACTACGCACTGGGATCATAGTGATGGACCTGAAAAAAATTCTTTCTAGGGTCCTGCATCCACTTATTAGTCTAAAAAAAAATTCTATGCATAGGAATGACATATCTTTCACTATTTCTATCAAATCTATTCAAATCAAATCTTCTTTCTTCTAGTTGTGCCCTAGTTTTCAGACTAGGACAAAATCTACCAAACATACCTAAATTCATACTTTCGAAGAAAAACTTTCCACTTATCTTACCTTTCCCAGAGCACAAAGATTTAATATCTTACCTCTTTCTTCAGATCAGGCTTCTCTTTTAGTACAGAGCTTCACAATTTAGGTAGAATATTGCGCACTACAACAACAGATCTAATCACAGATATTTCTCTTTTCTTCAGTTCCCAACAATCACAATTTCAGGTCCAAGCAACGAAAACATTTGTTGGCACAGGGGCAGACCCAGGGTTCAACGCTTCAAAAATGCACCAAAAAAACCCTAACTACCAACCCTTTCGGCAACACCTGCGAAGCAGATGAAGTCTCACCCGAAGTAGAGGTAGGGGGGGTTGTAGGACTCAAGTGTCTACAACCTAGATAGGACATAGATATTTGATCACGATACTTAAAAGAGCACTTAGCCACATTTTACATTAGTTCTTAACTTTCATACACATCGCAGATTAAACCCTAAATACATAATAACGTTATGATAAACAGATCAAATCCTTCTAAGCACCTAGCATAAGTTCATATATAACATTCATTCACATCATAAAGGACTGAGCATTCATAGATCTATCTATCATACATAAAGAACAATACACTAAGTAGACATAATCATAAACATCATTAGCACATTGAACAAAGAACCATAACACAGGATTTACATGGTTCACCCCAGTGTGGGGCTACATCCACCAACTATTCTCTTCTTTATTAGTCTCTTTCAATATCCTTACAGGCATCCAACTATAGGGCCAGCTCCACAAAGGATAGGATATCAACGCACACCTCTCCAGATCATCCTTCCCCGAATTAGGTCATAACACAAAGCCTTACACAGTTTGTGCACAAAGAACTTACAAAACACTTGCACTTAGCTCTGCAAGCCATAACACATCCATGCACTAAGCCAAATACCACTTTAGCACTTAGTCATCAGCCTCTTCTTACATCGCCTAGCTACTTATTTATACATTACAAAAAGGGGCCTAAACATGGGTGAACCCATAGGCTGACATCCCATACCCGTTACGTAAACCCTTAAATCCCAAGAATCCCACAAAATGGGTGATATCCAATGATCTCCGCTTCGCCTCAATGCTCCATCTTCGACCAGCCTGTCAAAGTCCAAAAAATGGTCAAGCATGACCAAGATTCTCCCAAAACATGGTTGAGGGCCAACAACACTACATTTCCCTACAGGATTCCAAATGGTGCGCAAAAAATACACATCTTCAGGTTCAACAAAATATGACACTATCTTCACCTAATATCCAACATCTTCCTGAGTACTTCGATGTGATCCTTTAGTAGACTAAACACAATCCAATCATCTAGGTACACTTCAAGGAACTTATGAATAAATTCCTTGAATATTGCAACCACTACTCTAGAAAACGCCATTAGGGCATTCCTCAGTCCAAAGGGCATGACTGTATACTGATATCTCCACCATTATGTCGCAAAAGTGGCCTTGTGTCGATCCTCTTGTGCAATTTTTATCTAATGGTACCCATAAAATCCATCTGTGAAAGAATAAGTCTCTTGTCCTCTTACATTCTCCAATACCTCATTTTTGAATGGTGTTGTAAATGGATCATGTAAACATGTGTTATTCAGCTTCCTCAGATCTCGATCACTCCTTTATTTTTGTCTTGCACTACCATTGGACTAATCCATTTGGATTCCTCTCCCGGTTCAATAATTCTTGCACCCAACATCATGTATAGTTCAACTTTCACCTTCTCTTTCTACTTTGGATTTAACCTATAAGGCCTCTAGCTTAGCACCTGGTTTAACTGGAATCTTCATCTCACCTAAGTCTCCTACTATCCCCTTCATCTATGAAAATGTCGTTGGGAATAGGTCTTGGTATTTTCGCAGTAAGTCTGTAATATTCTCTACTATCTCAGCACTCCAATAATCTCCTATCTGTGCAAATTTGGGATTCTTAGTTGTCCCAATGTTTACCTTCCACATATTTATCGACTGTGTGTATGCAATCAAATCAAGATATGTCCCTTATACTGCTCATTCTCCTTCTATTTCAAGTACTTGTACATTTATATGATCATCCTCATCATATTATTCCTTAGCTACATTGTAGCATTCCAATAACTCATGGACATTTATATTGGCTCTGTGCACACTGCGCACTGATACTACCTTCATCATTCCTTATTACAAGAAAATATTCCTTCGAATAGCCTGAAACACTACATCTATTGATGGATATTCATGTTCCAATGTGAAAGTGACTCTGAACCTATGGATCAACTCTTCCCATTGTGTCATCCCCCTCCACATTTTCAATTCCAAATACCAGTTCTTTGGAATTGTTTCCAATGTGTGTATAAATTTGCGCATCCGTTCTATCTCTGGTATTAAACTCCATAAAGCCCTGCACTAATCAACATGGCCATTTGGGTCACTCTCTCCTATATACATCTGCACAATGTCTTCTTTCTCAGTACCAAAATTTATTTGCACGAGTCTGTTGCACTGTGACCAATATTTTATCCCTTCTCTATGTGCATCCCGCCATCTAGCTGGAGTTTCTTTCAGGATGACATCAAATGCTAACATCCTTTGTTTTTCAGGTACCTGGGATTCAAATTTATTTACAAACATGATTATATTAGTTAACCCATCATACTTGGGTGGATCACACATCTCTGTTCCAATCTAGCACAAGGATCGTTTTATGCATGCACATCATCTAGTTGACACTTCATGCATCCTCTGTTGCCAATGATCTAGACCTGCTTTTGAATTTGATGCGCATGAAATAATACTTATCCAAATCAGTGCACCATCTACTATCTATTTGACATAATCCCCCATCCATGTAGCCATGTTATATAAGTTATCAATGTAATTCCCTCTTGCTATCTCTATGTATGTTTTTCCTTCTAATAGGTCCAAGGGTGTAGTAACTTTTAAATCTCCAACCTAAAATATCATCTCCCTCATTTTCAATTTAATGATTTCTTGGTTATCACAATCCCATTCCAATCCCATCAGTGTTAGATATGGTTGACTGTCATCCATGATCTTAATAGCTTCAAACTCTGCCATGATGCGCACCCCATCTATATTCATAAGTACTCTTGTCAAACGACCAATCAAAAATATTTTGTGCTGATTTGCAAGCCTTAACTGAACAAGAGACCACACTAACTTAGGTTTTCCCATCATCTCCCATGTCTCCTTAGGTAAAACATTCACATCAGATCCCAAGTCCAAGATGACATTATCCAAATCATACTCCCTAATTTTTGCACTGAATCTGAATTCTTCATTGGTTCTCTTCCTGTGGAGTACATGATTTACCATCCTTTGTGTGGAAAGAGTTTCCCTTCCTCTTGTGCAATGATCAATAATGTCACATAGTGAACTTAACATAGTTTCATCCTCCATTATCTCTACAAAAAACCTCAAGAATTATGTTAACCTTCTTACCTTTCCAGTTGTATTCTCTGGCACAATGAGATCTTCTACATGAGGTGTCGATGGCATTGATGCTCCCCAATACTATCCAAGTACTTATTTTCTCGATTTATGATATGTCTCCCTTTACTAAAGAGGATCAAAAGTTAGCATAGGCCCTGTTGACTTCCTTACCCATTTCTCAGTCTTCTCTACTTGATTCATCATATCAACCCATGTTCTAGCTCCTTTGCATGTAACAACTGCTATTCTCAATCCTTCATTCCATTTTTTAGCTGATATCTTATGCACATTCTAATTTTGATTATGGTTTTGGTTACCTTTAGCCCACCATTTTGAAACTAGTTGAGGAAAATATTCTATCACATGATCCAATGCTCTGTAGTATGTGCATGTTTCACACAGATTCGGGTAGTCGTGAGCCAAGTGTCTCGATTGATTACAATTATAACATATCACCAGCCCTCTTCCTCCTCTATCGAAATTTCTTCTGCCTCGACCTCTACCAAATTTTCCTCTATTCCCTTGATTGAAACCTATTTGATTGTTATATTGCAAACCACACCCTTTTGTTGCAACATTCTCCTCTTAAATCCTATACATATATAATGTGTCTTCCCTTATCAATTTGAACTTGCGACAATCCTTCTCTTCATGTCCCACAGACCTGCAAAAATTGCAAAAAATATTCCTTGGTTTACTCTGATACTTTTGTAGTAATGGACACTCAGTGGTATGATGGCCCCATTTCTTACATATCTCAAAACACCCTCCTCCTGGTAATGGATTCGGTGCTCCAGTTGCTAAATACTATGTGAATGTTGGGCATTCATCCTTGTGATGGATTCAATTATGCACTTGGTACACCAAAAGTGTTTTTTTTTGTCCTTCCCTTTTGTAAGTCCGACTAGTTGAATTGTAAATGCAGTCAACTGTATCTAAACTTGAGTCATTCCTCCATTGTATGCTATCGGATATGACTCTAATTTCATTGCAATTTCTAGCACCTCAGGTTATTACGTAACCTTATGTTGAATCAATGGCCTCCAAATGTGTGGTAGAAGCCTTGCAATGAACCATTCTTGATTCTATTGATCCAGAATTTGGAAAGTTAGTCTACCCATCACGTTCTTAAATCTCTCATCAAAATCCTGTATTGATTTTGTTTGTACCTGTTTAATCTCCTTCATTTCTATGATGTACTATGACTCTGACTTTGGATTTTTGAACTCTTTCAGTAGTTCCTGCCTTATCTCTACCAAAGTCATGTCATGTCCAGTAGGCATGATACTCTGCAACTTCATATACCATACTAGTGCACAACCTCTAAATGTTTTCACTAATTGTGCAATATTCACAACCTCATTATGTACATTCTTAGCGGCCCTTCGCAGACAAATAGATGTTGTTATGGATCCCTTAACCCCACCCCCTGGAACTCAGTAAGTCTAAGAGAATTATCTACCCCTGCCATGTTTCTTTGTGTAGTCCCTCCTCTTGGTGATGTTGCTTGACTTTGATTCTGACTTTGACTCTATGCACTACTTCCACTATTTTGATTGTTAATACTATGTCCTCCTTGGCTAAATACAATGGATTTTGACAAGTCTTCAATTGTTATCTCTAATTGTGGTGACACACACAAGTTCATGGATTTGGCACATGACTCAGCTTGAATAGGACTTAATTGATCTTCTATTACTGGACTAGACTGGAAATCCTCTTCTTCCCCTCCTATATATCGTATCTCCATGATTCAACCTATTGCGCAAGGTTCTCTCCCCTCTATATCACTATGCGGATATACTTTCCCATCCCCATTCTTTCACCTCTTGTACCTCCTTCCTCCTCACAATACTCCAAACTCGTATTCTTCTTATGGTATACCCTCTTCTTTCATCCTCAGTCCCTTTGTTCCCTCTTCATTGCTTCATTCATTCTCTCTTATTCCCAAACTATCCTCTTGTCATCCACCAATTCCACTATGTGTGTGAACCCCTTTAGAATTTAGACTCCATTATCATCACGTTCTTGTCACACAATAGAATTTGTATCCACATACCTAATGATTTCAATAACCTCCTTCGTGGACCTTTGAAAAAGTCCCTTTCTGCAACACTATATGATTGAATGCAATCTACTGCAAACATTGTAATATATCCTCCTAATATTCTCTCCAACCAAAAATCCATTGCACAAGTAGTTGGTTTAGTTACATAATTCATCTATCTTACCAACTCAGGGGTCCAATTTGTCGATGATGTGGCCCTGAACCTTTCAGTTTTATCCACTAATATTTCTAGCCACTCAGTCAGAATAATTGGAAATACGCCAAAGAAAATTTCATGCGGATCTGTGTACATGTAACTTTGCATCCATTGCTTGTCACACATTTGATGGTTCCTATTCACTTCTCATGCAAACTCTCATTCCTTTCTTTCCAACCACTATAATATCTCCTTCTTATTCAGCCTCCAAAACATTCCCTTAATCGCAAATTTTGAGTCCTGACAATGAAACCATTTGTTGGCATTGTGTGTAGGTTGTAAGACCCTAGGTTAGAGTTATATTTAACCAACAAAACCCACCAGACACTGGCCCTTTCGACATCACCTTCTTGTGCAAATGAAGTATCACCCGAGGTATCTATTGGGACAACGAGAACCAAGATTCTCCAGTATTGAGGGAATGGGAGGTGGCTATCTTGTTCATTCTTCTTTATAGTTTTTGTGCATGAGATTTTTTCCTTGTTCCTTATTAACTACTTAGTGATTCACATTCATACTATTATGCTATTCCAGATTCATATATATTTCATTGCAAAATAATTTATGAATATAACACCATGTTTAACCATAATACAAATATACCTATGATGCATTCAAACATAATTCATAAGAAAACATCTAAAATACAGACAACACAAAATTCAGTATCATCTCTTTGGAATTCCTTTATTGATTCTTCTCATCAACAAACTGTTATATTCAATAACTATGGAACCCAATCATATGGAGGAACTCCTAACAACAAACCATAAATCGAGAGAGGAACAGTGAGGAACCAAAGTTGAACTAGACAAACCAACTACACAGGGAACCCCTATTCTCCCAACCTGTTACATATTTATACAACAATATAGGGATAAAAACTCTAATCTGTTCATCCCAAAAATAACCATTACAATGCATACTTCCCTTAGCTAACTGGTTGTTTGTGTTTATTTTCTTTCTTCATGTTCATTTTTTGTTGTTCTTCTATTTTTGGAATGTGGAGTTGTCATCCTTTTGTCATGATTTATTCTCTCACTTTCTTGCTTTATCTATTGTCAGATTTATTCTTTTGTTTGTGCGATCTCTTCCTTCTGTGCACTTTCCTCCTTCTGCATGCTTTCCTCCTAGATGCACCTTCGCTGAGTGCTCCCTAGATTCCTTCTTCTTTCATGCACTTTTCCTATACTTATGATTTTTCCCCAAAATTGCAAAACTATTTCCAAAGTTTCCTATCCAACAAACCCCCAACACTCACGTGTGGATCATCCCGAGCCACTCATGCTTGTTGCCTACTCTTCCATGTTGAAATGATTTTTTTAGAGGTATCCTTTGCTACCTCTACCTCTTTGATGATTGTGGCCTATATTTATGCTATCTACTCTACCCCCTACATGGTCAAGTTTGTGAGTTTTTCCTCTACTTCAATTAGTGCCTGCTTGACCTTACCCTGCATAGTGTTCAAATCTCCAATTACCCTCACTGCTTCTTCCTGTAGTGGTCCCAGTCTCTGTTGAAGGACATTTTGTTGATACGTCATATTATCTACCTCCATGTATGACTGACTCTGTGCTAAAATGGTTTTCATCCACTCTGTTGGTGGAAGTTTCATTATCTTATGTGAAGCCTGATGTGCTCTTTATTTTTCTTATCTTAAGCATGCTTCCACTGCCTTCATCTCCCAGTCTTCTACCAACTCGGTCCATATCTGTGTGCCCTCATTAGAGATCTTGGTGCATTATCCTTCTACTTTCTTAATATTGGCAACTATTTTCGTTTCCATTCTCTCCATGCCTTCACGCACCTCCGGTGGCATTCCTGGCATGCTCTGTAATTTCAAGTCCTCAATCTGCTAATGAAATCCCTTAATGACATCCCCAATTTTCAACACTTTATCCTCAATCATAGCTTCTACTACTATAGTGACTTATGGAACTACCTTATATATCTTCTAGAGTGTTGCTTGGTTTTTTTGTGCTATGGATTTAGATTTTTCTTTCTATGTTAATGCTTTCTTGGCCCTCTTCTCAACATCATATTTAGTCTTTAGAATGTATTCTACTCTACCTTCAACTTCTCTCTTTTCTTGAAGTGTTGTGTCATACTACTCTTGTAATTGGGCTCTTTAGTCCCTTATTCTTTCCAATTCTCTTTGTGCTTCCTCTCCTTTGTTCTTCATTTCTTACAATAGTCCTTCTTGCAAGTCTTGTAGTATTTGCATGGGAATATTTGATGCGACTATATTAAGGTATCCCAATGCATTTAATTTCTCCTATAACTCACCCATCGACAACTCCAATGCATCTGTCTCAATTTGTAAGGTTCTATGCCCTATTGTTAGCTGTGGAAGGGTTGACTCTGTGCTTTATACTTCTCTCCTTGGAACTATGGATGGTACTTCATTGGTCCTCTACTTTTTCGTGATGCTTGTTGCTTCCAGCATCTAGTGGAGTGGTACCAGTTGATCCTGAAATTTCTTTTGTTTCTCTTCTTTCTTCCATGTTGCATCCTCCCATATTTCTTCTGTGGCATCCCATAACTGGTAGCTAATTATGTCCATATCGTCATTAATTAATATATAAAATGGGGTCTCTCTATGTGCTTTTTCCTTCTTCTGATCCCCCCTACAGGTTCTGTCCCTGTATTCTTCCCTTTTTTCATTGTTGTTGGAACTGGTTGTTGCGTCGTTGTTGTGGATGGCCCAGGTTGATCTCATGTGCCATTTTTCTGCTAATCATCAGAATCCTCATCACTTTTTTCGTGATATTTTCCCTCATCTGAGTGCCCTATTTTATCAACTAGGATTTTCTAGTATTCTTCCCAATCATTGACTATCAATATCACATCCTATGTTGTCAACCTGTAATTAGTTGGCAAACATTGGTGCGTTGGATACTTACTGTCCTGCTTGTATATATGGTGGATGTCTGCTCTAAATTTTGCAATATATTTATATGTTGCTACTGTTTCGTCTAATATTCATGGTGTGTGCCCAACTACATATGTGATACTTTCTAAGTACACAAAAAATGTGGCATTATTGTCATTTTGTCTTCTCTTAAATATTGTGTCTCATAAATTGGCATACATTGCAGCCAAATTGTTGCTACCTGATGTGCGCATTCACTGGTATATCCTAGTTCTTTCCACCCGATCAGGGAAATCGATATCAACAACCATGTGTAATGGAATTCCATTCCCTTTTCATAGGCCTCGATGGAATCCTGTAAAAAATGGTTTACTAAAAAGCTATCCCAGTTCATTCGAACCCATTCAACACATTTTTTTGCGGCTACAATGACTACAGTTGGTACTTCATCTTTGTGACATTTTCGTAACAAATTGAAAGCAAGTATCTATGTCACAAACCTCACACTTTTATCGTTAATGATTTTGACATCCATACCCCTCTTTCCTCTAAACGTTTGGAATTTTTCCTTCACTAACTCGTAGAGGGATCTCTCTCCTACCTTGTTAAATAAAAAGGTTAGATCCTCACTGACCTTTGGAAGTCCTATTATATGTGAAATAAGAACAATATCAATTGATACTGGGGGATCGAGCCAGAGTGTCCCCCCATGAACACATCTTAACAATACCTTCACGCACACATTAATTTTTGTACTCTGCCCGAAATGCAGAATCTCCAATAGGTTCAAAATTCCATCCTTGTCCAACCCCGAAACCCATTCATGTTGCTCTAACATGATTTCTCTTGTTCCTGGGATGCTCCTAGTGCACAAATATTGCTCCCTGACCAACTCCAAGAATTTTAGTGCATTAGTGATGTCATGGTCCATAAACTGAAGGCTGTCAATCTTCTCGAGCATATCTTTATCACTACTTACACCAACCAGAACTGGTGTTATTGGCAATGGGTACTTCCCATTGGCTGGTACATTGATAGATGGTGAAATGTCAATGCGCGGTGATAGGTAGTCTCTGTGAAATATTTTTGGTGGAGTTTAGGTCAAAGCTCTGGCTACCTCCTCGACCTTTGGTGATGTTACTGGTCACTTCGCCTATTTTCTTGTTGCTGCTGACGGTTCTCCAACTTTTGGTGATCCCATTCATTTCCTATGACGATTTCTTGGACTAGATTTGTTTCTCTTCATGAGTAGTTGTGGTTGAGGTCGGGTGCTCTTGAATTCGATTTCATTCGCTCTATTTTTCTCCCACTCGCATGAACCAATGAATTACCCTTCAGGACCTTCTATTGTTTTTATGTCTTTGTGCCAATTGTACATGTGTCATCCTTCCTTAACTACCTTGTCCAATCCTCCACCAAGTGTGATGAGTTGTTTAACTAAGTTATCCTTTGTTACCAAATCTGTCATGTGATGTTTCCCTCGTACTTCCAATCTATCATGATTTCCAGTGGATTTTACCATTTACTACTCTACAACACCTTTATGACATGTCACTCCCACTTTGCAATTGTTGTTTATGTGATTTAATTCTTTTAAAGATCTTTCCATTTCCAAAATGTGCAACGGTTCTTAATGTTGCATCAATGTGCTTCGTCGTCTGTCTCTTCTATGTATTCTTTCATGAATTGATGGAGTTCCATTCTAATTCGTGATAGTCATCCCTTCTATCCAATCTTCAAGGCATTGTACTCTGTAATCTTTTTTATTTTTTCCCTATCTAATTTTGTTTGATATTCTTCCCTTTTCTACTTTTTATTTGTTTTTCTGTGTTTTTCCTTCCTATTGTAGTATAGCTACTATAATACATGGGTTTTGGCATAGCCCATATTACTGCGCAGACTGTCATTTGTCTCTATAGAGTTTCATCTGCCTTCCATTCACCATGCCTCTAATGACTTCTCCATTCAAATTTTCCAACCATGCAACACTTGTATTTGTTATGTGTTGAATCACATAGGGTCCTAACCAATGAATTCTAAAATTTCTTGGATGTTGCATGAACTTGCTATCATAGAGTAGTACCATATCTCCCACTTGAAACTTTTTTTGTTTGATGTGTCGATCATGCCAAGCTTTCTCTCTATCCTTCTAAACTTGTTCATGAAAACCTACAACAAACCGATCTTCCTCAAGTTGTACTAACTGTTTCATTCACTCCTCTATCATGCAAATGTACGAGAGCTCAATGATTGTTGCAATGCTCAAGCTAGGTAGAATGGACTCCATTGGCATCAATGCTTCCTGTCCATAGACCAATCTGAAAGGTGTCTGACCTATCAATTTTTTATTTTTCATCCTATACGCCCATAATAGTGCAGGAACTCTTAAGCACCAACCATCTCTCCCTACATTGAAAATTTTGGTCAACTCTCCAAGATTTTATTGAAATCCTCTACTATTCCATTATCCCGAGGATGATATGGGGTACTCTTCTAATGATGGATTTGGAACTCCGCAGTCAATGTTGCAATTGTCTTATTAATAAAGTGTGTTCCTTGATAACTGAGTAATATGCGCGAGAATCCAAACCTTGTGACTATATTCTCAAACAAAAACCTCGCAGCAGTATCAGCGATGCAATCTATAATTGGCGCAGCTTCTGCCCATCTTGTCAAATACTCTGTTGTAGTGATAATGTACCTTTTCCCCGATATTTTTGTGTCTGGATTGATTGGTCGTACAAATTCTATGGCCCACTTATAACATGCTTGCAACGTAACCTATGGATTTAAAGGAATTTCATCTCTCCTAGATGGCTTTCCCACTCTTTCGCATACATCACATGATTGACAATATTCCTTCGTGTCTTTGTGAAGGGTAGGCCACCAAATCCCTACACACAAAATATTTTGTGCAGTTTCTCTCCCTACATAATGTCCTATTGAAATAATGTCATGTGATTATTCAAGTGTCATTGGTCTCTCGTGTTCCAACATGCAACGTATCAATATTCCATTTGCACCCAAGTTATATAAATTCCCTGCAATAAATTGATGATCTGTTGCTTTCACTACCATTTGTTACTTCTACACTATTATCATCTCTAATGGAACCATACCTATACTTAGAAACTGTACGATGTCTGAGAAGTAATCATACACCATTTTCACTCTAAATAGATGTGCATCTGGTAAGATATCATCTAAATTGCTTGCATCTTCACCTGGAAATATGTGTGATAGATGATTTGGCTCTGCATTCAGCTTCCCCAATTTCATTATCACCTCAAAATAGTATTCCTAGAACAATAGTATCCATATGCATATTCTATCCCCCAACATTAGCTTATTAACTAAGTAATTTAATGAAAAATGGTCTGTATACTTCTTAAAGTGAGACCCTAATAAGTAATGTATGAACTTTTGTAGTGCTTAGACCATTGTCAATCCTTCTCATTCTATGGTAGTATAATTCTTCTCTGCTATAGACAAATTCCTACTTGCAAAAGTGATTGGATGATCTATGTCTCCTTCCTCTGGTTGAAATAGTATTGTGCCCAACACTATGGATGATGCATATACATGTACAAGGAACTCTTTGTTCCAATCTATCAAGGTCAAAATTGGCACGGTTACCTATTTCTTCTTCAAATTTCCAACCCCTTTTGGCAGTCCTCATTCCATTAAAACTTCGCTTCCTTCTTTTGTAACTTTACCATCAGTGTTGTGATTTGCACATATCCTTTGAAAAAATTTCCTATAATAACCCGTATGACCCAATGTTTCCCTCAGTTTTCTAACTGATGTAGGAGGTTCTAACTCCATAATTACTGGGATCTTGGTTGGATCTAATAATAGTCCCTAATTCCAAATAGTGCACAAAAAATACACTTCTTGAGATTCAGCAAAATCTGACACTGTCTGCACCTACCCAACATCATCCTAAGTACTTCTATGTGATGTTTCAGTAGAATGAACACAATCCCATCATCCATGTACACTTCAAGGAACTTATAAATAAATTTCGTGAACATTGCAACCACTACTCTGGAAAACATTGACGGGGAATTATTCAGTCCAAAGGGCATGGATATATACTGATAGCTCCCCCACTCTGCCATGAAAGTGGTATTATTCCAATCCTCCTGTGAAATTTTTGTCTGATGGTACCCAGAGAATCCATCTATGAAATAATAAGTCTCTTGTCCTCCTACATTCTTGAGTACCTCATAAATTTGTGTGTCCATTCTATCTCTTGTATTGAACTCCATAAATCCCTCCACTACTCGACATGGCCAGCTAGGTCACTCTCTTCTGTATACTTTGGTGCAATGTCTTCTTTATCAGTACCAAACCTTATTTGCACGAGTCTGTTGCACCGTGACCAATGTTTTTGTTGAAACACACACTGACACTGAGAGGGGGGGTGAATATGTGTCTGGAACTTTTGGCTACTTTTCACACTTTCATAAATTAACTAAATTAACTGAATAAGGTATATACAATTCAATTAATCATTCACAAACATGTATAACACAAACTGTATGAAGTAGATAAAATATCATTCTTTTATGTATTTAACTTGAATGAATACAAATAAAATCAATCCTTTAATATCTTCAACTTGAACTGAATATGAGAGATCCATCTCTCTAATACAAGACCCATATTGTAAACATGCACCAACCTGATAGAATGAACTTTCATTCAATCCATTATATAT
>JZKD02S1179084.1:649010-668284 GCA_000966675.3 Picea glauca | reverse complement strand
ATTTAAGGTCACAGCCAAGCCAAACACCAAATTCGTATATGAGACCCCCTCCACCCAGTGATTTTAATGGTAAAGTCTATGGAGGTATACATACATGTTATAGCAACATTTGCCTCACCATTGTTATCTTGCACAGAGGGCCTTTTTCCATTTCCCTATGAAGACTTGTCATCCCTTTTTGATGAATCCAGAGCTAAAAATACATATTTTTCCACATATACGTGCCCTATCTACTATACAACATGCATATACGCAGGCTGCTCCACTACAACCCATGTACATCAGGATTTGTGCCAGAAAATACAAAACAGAAGTCAAGTTTCCATGTCACGACGGGAGATCTCTGATCCTTGGCCTTCCATATACTGGAAACGTTCTGACTCGGCCCTTTAGTTTCATTTTGAAGGCTATAAGAGAAAAATTTTGAGCTTTGGAAAAGAGGAGAAAGCATTCAACTTTGAGAGCAAAGTTACTCTAGAGAAATTACTTCATATTGAGTCTGCATCCCTTTGTCCCTCAAGTTTGAACACAGTGTTCATCCCCAAGGTATTTCCCTATTGTTGAGAGAACCTCATTGTCTCCTTTCTATGAGCTTGCCTTTGGTGGAGGCCTAGTTGGAAGGAACTTGGTTTCTTGGTTTCAAACCATGCCGACACGGAAGTCTGTAATGTTTTCACTTCTGCTAATCATTTATTAATAGAAATACTCCTTTCTCGTCCAATAGGTGTCGTGAAAATATATGATTATTATCCATGGGCATATTTGTAATGTTTATTAATGGATTATGCTATCTAATGTGCTAACCCCTTTATATTATCACTATATACTTTCTCTTCTTGTTTGTTGAGAACTTTTTGCAGGTGCAAAGCTTTGGGTCAAAGTACTCAACAGTGGAACATCATCAAACGTTGGAACGAGGTAGGCTTCTTTCTTATCTCGCTTGCACATTGGTTTATATAGCATATGTTGGAATTGAGTATATTTTTGCAGTCATACCTATCTGTTGTGGTTTAAACTAGCCATAGAGAGTTTTTCCCTCATAACAGAATTGGCGACCATACTGGGGAGAGATCTTCTTTCTAAGGGTTGAAGTACTTTTTCTCCTTGCATTTCTCTTTTTCCTTTGTGTTTCTTGTCGTATCACTGCTTAACAGATTTTGTTCACTCTGGGTCTGAGTTTTCATCCTTTTGCACTTTCATGGCCTTGTTTTCAAGCCTATACGTGCCTTTTGCCTTGACAGTCACATATACATCTGTGTTTTCTCACTGCAAGCTACATATATACACATTGTTTTCCTGAATAATCGTGTATACCACTTTTCCTTTCTGGTTTGCTTGGTTTTGTGATTGTTGGGTAGGATTTGATGATTGTTGATCCTTCTTAGGTCTCTATAGTGCCCGTTGAGCTTCTCTGGGTTGACAGGAAACCTGTTTGGAGTTGAATTTTTTGGCGTAGTCTTTCTCATCGTTTTTATTTTTGATTTGTCCTTGAACTCTGGGTTGTTTCTTAGCTGCTTCGTATTCTTCTTGAGTCATTCCGTTTATACATAGTAGAATTTATATATCAGGTTGTTTTTTAGTCCATGCATTTTCTCTTTAATATATTGAAAATACAAAAAAAATAGGCCTTTTACATTTCTTGGCATTTTTGTCTTCTGAATCTTTATCATTAGCTTAGTGCATTTAGTGAAAGATTGCATTTTGCTCCTGAATTATAGAAATGAAATTGAAAATTGCACTTCTTTTATATGCATATCATTCATTGAAAAGTTAAAATTAGACTTTGCATTATATTTATATTTATTTTCTTGCAGAGTCATAATATCATGATTTTCACTTCCATACCCTTTTGAGTAATCACGGCCAATAAAATTTACACTTTAAACTAAAATTGATTAGTCACGATTTTATTTTTAGGGTGCAAAAACTAGTCTAGGATTTAGTGCCTTGGGATAGGATTTTGTGAGTAAACTTCTCCAACCGAATTAAATGAACAAATGTGTCTGAGACAGGGAGTTGAGAAGTCCATTGTATAATTGGTAAGATCAGGAGGCTCCACTCACACCAGAGTTAATCACGAGGTCGCGCGAAGTTAGTTGAAGGGATAACCCCTGGATACTCGCCTAGCGTCAGAGATATTTATGTGGATTTATTTTCATTTGGGGATCTTGCTAGTACCCATACCTCTTTGAGAGGCGGTGCTTTCAAGGTTTTGGGATTTTCTACCCTGCCCATACGGTAATCTAGACTTATGAATGCTTGCCTATGTATCGATTATACAGTGGTTTATTAGTTGCCTGACTTATGTATCTCATAGGTTAGTTGTAGGGGTTATTCTTCTTGTACCCTGGGTCAGATAGGGGTCAGACAACACACAACCTTTATGGAATATTGCCTCTCCGGGGGAATCTAACCGACTGGTTGTTAATCCCACGAGGGCCCCTGTAATTGATTTTGTTACCTCCAAAGTTTAGCAGGGAGTCTCAGGTCCCTCTTAGATGAGACATACCTTCTTTAGCGAGGGAGGCCACTCAGCCACTTTAGCCCGTTTGCATGCATATTGGCCGTTTAACTTTTGGTATGCTCTTTGACTACTAGTTGGCCTTAGAAGTCTCTTTTTGGTGTCATCATCATGGATAGTGGAGTTTCTTTTGCTCCCTCATTTACTACTACCCCCCCCCCCCCATGACATTCATGGGGGAAAATCCATCCATTTTTTATAATGGTATACAAAATTATGGTACTCAGTCAATGACTTGGGTCTCTGATCATTTTTCTCATGGCATGTCTAATATTTATTTGCACTTTCCATCCTCTGTCTCACCTCCTTATGCGAATACATGTTTTGGGTCTTGGGGCATGATGCCTCCTTCTTATCCCTCTCCATTTGGTGGGAGTCATATTCTTCAAACACCTCTTACGATAGAAGGTTGGAATCTTCCTTCCTACAATTCCACTATGCGAGAAGTAAGTGCCCAATTAAGCAATCATTCTACTTGTTACACTCCATCCACTTATCCTTCTTCTGCTATGTCGGTTCCTATAAACACTTTTCCCATGGCAGATCTTCGACTTCCTTCTGGTGTTTCATTTGGGGGGTATTATTTTTATAGTATGGGAAAACCCCCTCATGAAGTTCCTTCATATGGGGGCAACATATATCCTCGCATGAGTAACCCTTGCCATGTCACTTTCTCTTCGCAAGAAGCTTCCTCAGTGCCGATTCCCTTACAACCCTTTATGTATCAGTATGGAGGAGGATATTATCCTGCCAGACAGGGACAGGGTGTAAACCAGGATCCTTCCTGGCTTGCAATTCCTCAAAACCAATCTTTCCTTGGACCTTGGTCTCATATGTCACAATTCACCACTTCCACAAGTCCATTCACTGTGTGTCATACTGGCATTATATCACCAACCTCTACTATTCATGTTTGAGATTGGTCGACAACCTCTGCGATTCATGTTGAAGACATGTAACCAGTCGCTGCAAGTCATGTTGGGGGCACAAGTCCAGTCACTACATGCCATACTAGCATTATATAACCAACCTCTACTAGTCATGTTTGAGATTGGTCAACAATCTCTGCAAGTCATGTTGAAGAACTACAACCAGACACTGCAAGTCATGCTAGGGGCATAAGTCCAGTCACTACGTGTCATACTGGAATTATATCACCAACCTCTGCTAGTCATGTTTGATATTGGTCGACAAAATTTTTGAGTCATGTTGAAGACCTACAACCAGCAGCTACAAGTCATGCTGGGGGCACATGTTTGGTCACTGCTAGTCACACTGCACATCCATCACCAATCTCTGCTAGTCATGTTGGGGATCCATCACCAACCTTTGCTAGTCATGTTGGATATTTTCTACTAGCCTCTGCAAGTCATGCTGGGAGCATGTCACCAGCCACTGCAAGTCATGTTGGGGGCATTCATATGATTAAGAAGCCTAGACATCTCAGACATAAGCCTATATTCCTTTGCAGGATTTGTGAAGGAAGTCACCTTACTCGTTTGTGTCTTGTTATTACTGGGATACCAGAAATGTGGGGCTCACCTAAGGGCCCTTCGGGTTCTAAGGCATCTATGGTTTCAAAACACTCAGTTCCTTATTTGGTTGATACAACATTCATGCTGATGCAATCTTCAGCTGGCACCCTGTTACAGGTGAATCCTCCTGCAGACAAGCGGATTCCCTCTCGGTCTCTAGACTCCTAAGGCCAAGATAGAAAAGTGATTAATGTGGACACTGACATTCCTTTATATCTAATTGAGCTAATATACAAGGAAGAAGAAGAAAGATATGTACCTTGTTAACGACATTTGTCCTTTTGAAATTCAAGCTAAGCTTTGATCTTGAGCTCCCTGATAGGTCCTGTAAAACAAATGAGGATACAATGGACTTTCTATTCTACTAATATTAGCTCAAACATAGATCTATATACTGAATACAAAATCATGTGGAACCAAACATAAGTTTGAAATAAATAGGCCAAGCATTGATATATTAATAAGAACAAGTAAAAGAACTTACAATCCTTTGATGAAGGTGCAACAGCTTCTTCCAGTTCTCCTTGTCCAACCCATTTGCTAAAGCATTCTACACTAATTACTTTGATGGAATCTTACTTATGGGATCATAAGTTTGGTGTAATTCTCAATCTCCATTCTCCTGTCTACCATGAGGAGGTCTCCTTATATAGTCTTGGAGAGGCCTAACCACTTGAGAGATCTTTGGGATAAGTTGAGGATTCCTCTCCTTCAGTTGTGGATCTCCCCTAATATCATGCCTTGACCCAATATTCAAACCCAACTACCTTCAGATATTGAGGGGAGTGTCCCCATATTTCCTCCAAAAAAACAAATTTCGCCCAAAAAAGGACAGTGCTTCCTCAAAAGGGGCACAGAGCACCGGAATGCTCCCCTAGAAGAGGGTACAGAGCGCCAGCGCTCCCTAATAGTGGGTAGGGGAGCGCTCCCTTCCAAAAATGATATTTTAGTGGTTTTCTCAGTGGCAAAAGTCTTGTACTCCTCTACCAATTGATTTATCTTCTTCAAAACTAGTCTTTGAGGTGTCTTAGTGTCCTTATGATGTCGTTAGAGAGACGACACAGGAAATATGATGTTTACAAAACTTGTGACACTTGCGACCAATATGTGACACTTGAAATATTTATAATGACGACACTAGCTATCATTGCAATGAGTAATTTTGATGTGTAATAGATTGCCCCCCAAAGTGTGAAGCCGGAAGACGATGATGACTACAGTACTTTGTAGAATTTTTCGAGTAAGGGTATGGACGCGGAGAGAATGGAAAAAGCTATACACAACCATCAAACAAATATTATAACATGTTTCAAACCCAAGGCAGGCATACCTATGCTTGAGTGATAAAGACTTTTTAGGTATGGCCTTAGGATTCTAAAGACCAAGAAGGAATCTGCTTGTCCACAGAAGGATTCACCTGTAATAAAAATTTGCGACTCCACTGGGGACATTGACATTCCTTTAGATCTAATCGGGCTAATATATGAGGAGGAAGAAGAAATATATGTACCTTGTTAATGACATTTGTCCTTTTGAAATTCAAGCTGAGCTTTGATCTTGAGCTCCCTGATAGGTCCTGTAGAAAAAATGAGGATACAATGGACTTTATATTCTACTGAGGTTAGCTCAAACATAGATCTATCTACTGAATACAAACTCATGTGGAACCAAACATAAGTTTGAAAGAAACAAGCCAAGCATTGATATATTAATAAGAACAAGTAAAAGCACTTACAATCCTTTGATGAAGGTGCAACATCTTCTTCCAGTTCTCCTTGTCCAACCCCTTTGCTCAAGTATTCTACACTAATTTCTTTGATGGCATCTTACTTATGGGATCATAATTTTGGTGTAATTATCAATCTCCATTCTCCCTTATACCATGAGGAGGCCTCCTTATATAGGCTTGGAGAGGCCTAACCACTTGAGAGATATTTGGGATAAGTTGGGGATTCCTCTCCTTCAGTTGTGGATCTCCCCTAAGACATGACTTGACCCAATATTCAAACCCAATTGCCTTCAGATATTGAGGGGATTGTCCCCTGATTTCCTCCAACAAACCAAATTTTGCCCAAAAAAGGGCAGTGCTCCCTCAAAAGGGGAACAGAGCGCTGGAATGCTCTCCTAGAAGAGGGTACAGAGAATCAACACACCCTAACAGTGGGTAGGGAAGCGTTCCCTTCCAAAAATGATATTTTAGTGGTTTTCTCAGTGGAAAAAGGCTTGTACTCCTCTGCCAATTGATTTATCTTCTTCAAAAATATTCTTTGAGGTGTCTTAGTGTCCTTATGATGTCATTAGAGAGACGACATAGGCAGTATTATGTTTACAACACTTGTGACACTTTTGACCAATATGCGACACTTGCAATATTTATAATGAAGACACTAGCCATCATTGCAATGAGTAATTTTGATGTGTAAGAGATTTCCCCCCAAAGTGTGAAATCAGAAGACGATGATGATTGAACTACTTTGTAGACTTTTTTGAGCAAGGGTATGGATGGAAAAAGCTACACACAACCATCAAACAAATATTATGGCATGTTTCAAACCCAAGGCAAACATACCTGTGCTTGAGTGATAAATACTTTTTAGGTATGGCCTTAGGAGTCTAGAGACCAAGAGGGAATCTGCTTGTCTGCTGGAGGATTCACCTGTAACAGAAATTGGTGACTCCACTGGGGACACTAACATTCCTTTAGATCTAATCGAGCTAATATACGAGGAAGAAGAAGAAAAATATGTACCTTGTTAATGGTGTTTGTCCTTTTGAAATTCAAGCTAAGCTTCGATCTTGAGCTCCCTGATAGGTCTTGTAGAACAAATGAGGATACAATGGAATTTCTATTCTACTGAGATTAACTCAAACATAGATATATCTACCAAATACAAACTCATGTGGAACCAAACATAAGTTTGAAAGAAACAGGCCAAGCATTGATATATTAATAAGAAAAAGTAAAAGAACTTACAATCCTTTAATGAAGGTCTAGCAGCTTCTTCCAGTTCTCCTTGTCCAACCCCTTTGCTCAAGTATTCTACACTAATTGCTTTGATGGAATATTACTTATGGGATCATAAGTTTGGTGTAATTCTCAATCTCCATTCTCCCTTCTACCATGAGGAGGCTTCCTTATATAGGCTTGGAGAGGCCTAACCACTTGAGAGATATTTGGGATAAGTTAAGGATTCCTATCCTTCAGTTGTGGATCTCCCCTAAGATCATCCCTTGACCCAATATTCGAACCCAACTACCTTCAGATATTGAGGGGATTGTCCCCTGATTTCCTCCAACAAACCAAATTTCGCCCAAAAAAGAGTCGCACTCCTTCAAAAGGGTCACAAAGAGCTGGAACGCTCCCCTAGAAGAGGGTACAGAGCACCAGCCCTCCCTAATAGCGGGTAAGGGAGAGCTCCCTTCCAAAAATGATATTTTAGTGGTTTTCTCAATGGCAAAAGTCTTGTACTCCTCTGCCAACTGATTTATCTTCTTCAAAACTAGTCTTTGAGGTGTCTTAGTGTCCTTATGATGTCATTAGAGAGACGACATAGGAAGTATGATGTTTACGACACTTGTGACACTTGCGACCAATATACGACACTTGCAAAATTTATAATCACGACACTAGCCATCATTGCAATGAGTAATTTTGATGTGTAACACACCCCTTTCCCTTTAGGGGTTGATGCATCCTTTGACCTCATTGTCTCACATCCCAATCAACCTGTGTTCATGTCGATGCAATCTTTGACGGAATCCTCTCCTATGTTCGGGGGTGATGCATCTCTTGACCTTTTTGTCTCGCATCTTGTTCAACCAACGGTCGTGTCGATGCAATCTTTGACTAACAACACTCCTGTTTTTTGGGGTGATGCACCTATTGACCTTATTTTCTCGCATCCTATTCAACCAATGGTTGAGGAAGTGGTCATATCAATTCAATATTTGATCGACCCCACTCTTCTCTCGAAGAGTGACAAGTCTAAGGAAGCAGTTGAGCTAATGCAATTTTTGGTCAATCCTGCTCTTCTCATTCTAGTTATATACCTTCTATGCCATGTCCTTAGCATTTCTAGTACTTCACCTTCTGAAAAAGAGAGAGTTTTACTCTTCTCAAGTTCTCTCCCTCCAAGTCTTGATGAGGTTCCCTTTGATTGGGATGGTCTTGTGGGGTATCCAATGCCTCCGCCTATGTCGTTTCTAGGAAGATACATTATCTGATATAACACGGAGACAATAACCTCTGTTAGCACTTTTCCCTCCTCGACTTGGAGATATTTGGGTATTCCCAAGCTTGTGCCAGTTCTTCGTAAGATACTAACATTCCACAGAAGGTCTGCATGGGAGCCTTGGCCTCCCCTGTGACTTGCCGCCTTGAATCTCCCAAATGAGTCTTAGTTAAGCTCTTTTCCGAATCATCTAAAAAATGAAAAGATTTCCGAGTGATTTTTTCCTTTCAAACTCATTAAATTGGATTGTAAAGGTCATGAGTCTTAGTTAAGCTCTTTTCTGACTCGCTACCAAAAATAGAAAATATTGCCGAGTGAACTTGTCTTTTTCACACTTGTAAATTGGATTTGAAAAGATGTCTATTTGGCACAAGTTTATCCCTTTTTCAAACCAAGTATACTAAAAGACATAAAAAAGGACATTTTTTGGCGTTAATTTGTGATTGCATCTCATGCCCTCGCTTTCATTACTGAGCCTTTATCCGGTTCTCGCTTTGTGTTATAAGTTGTTTCCTAAGCAGTTTGCATCCTCAACCAAGCAGAGCCTTATTTATATCCTTCATAATTTGACACCCTATAGCCTGGAGGGAACATCACCTTGAGTGTCCATCTCCCGCATGCATTTCCTTGCATTAAGCATAGGTACGTTCCACTGCTGGAACTAGTTTTTCTTACTTGCGGCACTCATTTCCTCCTCTGTATCATAGCATTCATTTGTTATGAAAAAACAAAAAAATATGGGTGGGAAGGGAGTACTATATTATAATTGGCAGTAGTCATGTCGCCTTTGAATAGAGCACAAAGTTATTAAGTCCTTGTGTCATCATAATTTTGGGTTTATCATGGCCTTAGGAAGTTGATCTTATTACATAATTTTTCTCTACCGACTGGTTACTCTTCCAGTCCCTATGGAGAACATTATTGATGCCTCCTGCATCAAATAGTTACATCATTGAGACTATGCTGCCAGAGTCTACCACATGTCTCATGCTCTTGTTCAAAGGAAGTCTATCAACCTGTGTCGTCAATTCCTCAAAACTCTTGACTTTGCATGTCGTCCATACCCTCAATTTGTCTTAGAATCACGTCATACTATGGTCTTATCATGCACTCGAGCCCTACTTTCATCATTGGTAGGTCACCTTCAACCTAGCAGTCAACATTTCATCATTGGTCGTTGATTGGGTGGTTTCCCTTATGTTCAACAGTAAGACATCTATTCACACTTTTTATTCATGTAGTGTCTTGTATGCCATTAGCCTTATTGGTGGTTTCTTCACCTTTGTCAGCAGGTTTCATCATTGGTTGCTATTCAAAGGGTCTTTTTTCTGTACTGCTTACATTTGGCACATGTGAAATACGCACAGGGTCGTTGGTTCGTGAACATATTCTTCATTTGATCTCCACCAAATTATGAAGCTCCTGCTTTGTTCCTCATGCTGACTGATGAGAGATGCCTTAATGCTCTCCTTTCAGCAGGTCTCTTTCCATTGACTTTAGCTCATTTATTCTGGATATGGGACCTAGATTTGTATGATTACCTTGAGACTTTCAGTCATTAGTGGCAAGCTCTCTCGCCATTGATAGATGGGAATACATCAATGTCTCCTGATCAATGGATTCCTCAAGTGTTTGAGATCGACTCCTTTAGTCACACTTGTAGGAATGTGCTCAGTACCTTGATACATACTTTCATTATTGGTAGGTTGTCTTGCGTTTGTTAACGGTATACCCCAATGACTGGTAATCAAACAATGTCTCATTGTGTTCGAACTAAACTCCTTTATTCACATGATGTAGACTTGCACCTTTGGCGGATGTGTAGAAGACTTGAAGACATCACTATGTGGTCGCATCTTTCCTGAGTTGTTGCTTCATTTTCATTGGACCAGCACCTATTTGACTACAGTCATCATGGGACATCAGATTATACTCCATCGTATACATATATCTTCAGATTGGTTTTGAGACTGGTTCTACTGGGCCTTGTTCGTGATTATGAAATATTTTGGCATATAGTCGCATTTGTATTTGCCTATTCATGGCCACAGACACATATTTCGTATATTTTCCACATGGATCTGCATTGTATTCTATTGGCAACCATGTATGTAAAGTCAACACAAAATGTAATGAGCAACTAGTCTTTCCAGCCAGGTTTACACCACTCCACTTCTAGGTTATTTATAATGTATTTCAGCCATCGCAGATACTCCTCTGATCTCACACATTAGGGGGCATCTGTTATAGCAAGATTTTCCTCACCATTTCTATCTTTCACAAAGGGCATTTTTCCATTTTCCTATGTAGACTTGTCATCCCTTTTTGATGAATCCAGAGCTAAAAATACATATTTTTCCACATATATGCACCCTATATACTATACATCATGTGTATACGCAGGACGCTCCACTATATCCTGTGTACATCAAGATTTGTGCCAGAAAATATAAAAATGAAGTCAGGTTTCCATGTCACGACAGGAGATCTCTGATCCTTGGCTTTCCATATACTAGAAACGTTCTGACTCAACCCTTCAGTTGCATTTTGAAGGCTATAAGAGCACAATTTCGAGCTTTGGAAAAGAGGAGAAAGCATTCAAATTTGAGAGAAAAGTTACTCTGGAGAAATTACTTCATATTGATTCTGCATCCCTTTGTCCCTCAAGTCTGAACACAGTGTTCAGGCCCCAAGCTCTTTCCCTATTGTTGAGAGAACCTCATTGTCTCCTTTCTATGAGCTTGCCTTTGGTGGAGGATTGAAGTGGTGGAGGCCCAGTTGGAAGGAACTTGGTTTCTTTGTTTCGAATCGTGCCGACACGGAAGTCTGTAATGTTTTCACTTCTGTTGATTATTTATTAATAGAAATACTCATTTCCCATCCAATTGGTATCGTGAAAATATATGATTATTATCCATGGGCATATTTATAATGTTTATTAATGGATTATGTTATCTAATGTTCTAACCCCTTTATATTATCACTATATACTTGCTATGCTTGTTTGTTGAGAAATTGTTGCAGGTACAAAGCTTTGGGTCAAAGTACTCAACAATGGAACATCATCAAACATTGGAACGAGATAGGATTCTTTCTTATCTCGCTTTCACATTGGTTTATATAGCATATGTTGGAATTGAGTATATTTCTGCAGTCATACCTGTCTGTTGTGGTTTACCCTGGACATAAAGAGTTTTTCCCTCATAACAATACCCTACCCCAAGACACACTTCTTCCCTTTGTATTAATTTTCTTATATAGTCCTCCAAGGGGTGCCACTTTGAAACAATGTGTCCTTGGAATGAAACATTGCACTCCTTCATTAATTAACACAAATGGTCAATTGATTTTCGTACACAAAATTAGACTTTGATTTCGTAGGAATATTCTGGAGAGATGGAAATGAATTTTACAATTCTACGACGTGGGTTTGTGCAAAACATACCCAATTAGACGATATACAATATTTTTCCCCAGAACATGTGTGAGATGGCTGGTATAGGTGGTTCTTTGAAATCAACTTGCCTAGATTTTCCTTTCTTCATCAGATGCCAGATCGACTTCCCTACATTTCACCTTTTCATAAATGTCTAAATCAACCTCTATATATTTCCTTTGTTGATGACTAATTAAACTCAACTTGTAAAAATTTTACTTGATGGTGGATATTAAAATCGATTCCCTCTCAGTTGTTAGTTACTAAAGATTTGACTTGGTCTCACCATTTTTCGTATTTTCTTCCTTATTTGACTGACAAACATCTTTTTGGTCGACTCAACTAGGAGAAATTTCGACTTGAGTATTTCAATTCTAGTTGACCCAACTTGCTTCAGCCTCAACTCGACTTGTATTTTATCGATTTGAGTTTTCTTCAACTTCGAACTTTAGGTTACTTCTTTCTTGGACTGAATTGACTTGGAAGAAAACCGACTTGAGAAATTTGACTTTAGTCGTCTCGACTTGCTTTGGCCGACTTGTATTTCCTGACTCGATTTTCTTTCAACTTTGATCTTCAGGGTAATTTAATTCACTTCTACTCGGACTGATATTCGACTTCGACTTATTATACTTATCCAACTTCCACCTTCAACTTCTTCAACCTCTTTAATTTTAACCCTTGATATCTTTGACTTCAACCTTCGACATTTTCAATTTTGACTTCTTCAATTTTTTACTCAGATGTTTATACTAGAATTTTTTATATCTACTACATTTTATTGAAACACTCGACTTTGATCCTTTCTCCTTGAATTTAGTTAGTCGAATTGACCCATTTAATTGTTTATACTCCACTTAATGTTTGACTGGTCGAGACAATTGTTTTCGACTCCACTTAAGGCTTGACTGGTCAAAAAATTTCTTGTTGAGACTTTTACATTAGACTTCTTGATGTTGTGACTTGTATGGAACCATATTGGATTCTTTATTTACCCTTTTTGTCTAGACAATTTATTATTTTGTGCATGGATGTTAATAACACATTCCACCATAGACCATATTTCCGCTAGGATGAGTGCATCAAGTTCATACAATATATTAGTCAATATTATCTTTCTACTGATATTCAAGTCACCTCCATAACATTAAGTCCAATACTGACAATGTTTGAAATTCAAGTCACTTTCATAACATTATGTCCAATATTGATAATGTTTGACATGAAGTCACCTTCATAAAAATATGTCCAATATTGACAATGCTTCTCAAACCAATCAATCAATGATACTTCACCTACCTATCAAGGTTTACATCAATGATAACCAAATTTCCAACAATCTCCCCCTTTGTTATTGATGGCAACCTTAGTAAAACAATATTACTCACCTTGTGAATGTATTTTGTATTTTGAGTCATGTGAGCTGACTTTGTTTTAATCTTCATATCTCCCCCTTTGACAGCAATGACAAAGGGGATATTTCTTTTCTCTTTCCCTGAGATGATGATCCCCTGAGGTGATGCTTCGCCTATTTTTGAGCTATTTGTTTTTGGACTTTATTTTACTGTTTATCTCTCCCTCTTTGACAACAATGAAATAAGGAATATTTTTTTCCTCTTTCCCTGAGATGATGCTCCCCCTGAGGTGATGCTCCCCCCTGAGGAGATTCTCCCCCTGTCTTTGTCCTATTTATTTTAGACATTGTTTTTTTGTTTATCTCTCCCCGTTTGACATATTTTTGTAGTGATCAAGTATTTTAAACATAATCCAATGAATTCCTCATTTCATGACCAAATTAAATACTCCCCCTAAGTTTTTACTTATTCATAGGGTTTTACTGTCTTCTCCTTTGTCATAACGAACAAGGGTGTGAATCTTACTAATCTTCTTAATCTCTTTCTTCTTCTTCTTGATATTCTTTAGTTCTTTTATTCCAAGAGATCTTTACTATTATTTGATATCATTAGTAGCTTTTCTCTGTTCATACTCCGTCTTTATATATTTTGAACTCCTTTTGTTGTTTTTTTTCTTTAGATATTATTTGTTTTATTCATCACACTATTCTACAGACTGATTTTCTTTTGAGATTTCATCATCTTCGCCATTGTTTTGTGCACCATGATCTTCTTCATATTATTCTTTAGAAATTATTCTTCCTTGAGCTTGTTCTTATTCATATGCAAAGCTCTGAATTTCACATTTCGTATTAGCAGTTTCATCCATCAGTTTGTTGTCATCAATTTCATTTTCAGGTGCAATATCTTCATCATCTTTCTTGCTTTCTACTTTATATTTTCTTCTCCATATCTTTACATAAGACACTATGTTTGATGAAATTTTATTTTCTACATTTTTCCTTTGAGATTTATCCTCTCCTCTTTTCTTCCAAACTTGTATGGATTATTTTTCATGGGTTGTCTTCTTGATTTCCTGTAGTATTGGGATTTGTGCCCAAACTTATCACAATTGTAGCATCTCATGGCATAACAAAACTTTGATGTGTGCCCTGTTATCACTATCTTGTGGATAACTAAGGAGATGTTGCCTCAAGGCCCTCAGGTTGCAGATATGGAGCATCGAGAGACTACATGACTAGCAATACCCTTCGCACAAATGGAAAACCCACTCACCACCATAGATGGCCATAGTTTTGCATGTGGAATCCACCACATCAGCTGGCTTGTGTAAGGCAGTGGGCCTTGCTCCATGAGGTACAAGACCTAACTAGTGGACATTTTTTGAAGAAAAAGACCTAGCTAGTGGACAAATGTCGAAGAAAAAGCCTAGCTTGAGATTCCATGGGGCTACAAGCCCACATATTGGATGCCAGGGGATCACATGTAGGATGAGAGAGATCAGAATTGAAAGGCCTTGATGATTACTTGGACAACCTAGCCCAACCCTCAATTGCCAAATGATTTTCCCAGGAGGGGAAAAACGTCCTAGGTTTTAGCTTGACATCATGCTTTTGGGGCTAGGGCATGATGGTGAGATGTCCCTCTTTCGACACATGGACGCTTGAGGAGGAGAAAGATATTCACCATGGTAAGAGTGTTTATATGCTTTACATATGGCCTTTGGGGGCCTACCCATGCTTCTCCAACACCAATGACTTCCTCAAAGTGGAAAAATGTCTCCTAAAGGGGCGACGTCCTCCTAAATTAGGGTTTTATTTGTGCAAAAAGTGAAATTTTAAGTGAATTGTTTAATATTAATTTGTTAAGGGGGAAAGATTAGGGTTGTTGACCCTTAATATTATGGTTTACTCCTTAATTTGTGGAAAAACTATGTTAGATACATTTTGTATAAATAGAGATCATAAAATGTCATTTTAAACATAACTCTCCCTCTTGTGAGAGGACTTGGATCTGAAATTTGCGCCACACTTGGCTCTTTTTATCTATTTTTCACCTTTTTATGGTTATCTCTTGATGTTATGGTTTATTGGAGTGATGTGATATCCTTGGAAGGCTTCTCTCTTGCTATTGTGGTGGATTATCATGGCATTTTTCCTTGAATTGGTATGGTTTTTACTCTCTTGCTATCATTTGTTTCAAGTCAAGGTTATTGTGATAACAAATAGGTGGAAAGTATAAGGAAATACACCCCCACCATAGTATTCATCACTTTATGCTTCATATTATTTCTTTTAACAAGGTTTTGCTAAGAGAAGTATAAGGGCATACACCCTCTTAGCTTAAACCCTAGCTAGAGAAACTTGCCTTGGGAAGTAAAAGGGATTACACCCCCAAGGAGCTAACTTTTGTAGATATTTATTCTCATGACCCCATTAACCAAACATTAAAGGCAATAGTAATTTATTATTGCTTTGGAGAAATAAAATATTGCATTGGGAAACATGAATTTCGGTCACTTTTACTTCTTGCAAAGTGGATTGTATTCCCTGTGCCTTTGGAACCTCACAGCCACTATGGAGTCCCTATCAAGGGGAAAATTCTTGCCACTACTAAAAAAATGCATATTCAGCCATTAGGGAAGCAGAAATCCTAACTCATTTTCTTGAATAACTCTCTTATCAACCATTGGATTTTGCTCAAAGTTTGCACACTTACTCTCCTTTGCCTAGTGCACTTTTTGGAAAAGTTTGAGAAGATTTCAGTGGCTGGTTTTCTTGTTGTAATACATTGAATGTTACAGCCATAAGGCTGATATAATTTTCTGCATACAAGTGTTTACAACATCCTTCTCGTTTATGCTAGAATATTGGTTTCTCATCTTGAGTTTAACTGGTCATTTACTAGTCTTTCTATTGTACTTTCTACTTGATCTCTAGCATTTATTGAGAAGATTATAATACCAATTACTTACTGATATACATTTTTATCTATTGATGTAAATTATGGACAAAAATATTAACTTGTTGATCCAACTAACATATATCATTTCAAATTGTCTTTTCTTATGTCTCAGGCAGGTACAATCAACTGAAGAAGTACTATACATGTGGGGAAAAAATTACTTGAATTACAAGGAATATTTTCCCACCTTTCATTCCACTTAGACTTGAAATCTAGGGGATTCACTTCCATTTCCATCAATCTCCATCTCAATCCCCCTAGGGTCACCAGAACTCCTCCCTAGAGTGACATAGTCACCCTTGAATAGTGGGACCTACATTGAGGTGAAATTGGGTATAGGATTCCCAAGTTGTAGCACTTGTTTTGCGGTTGGGTTTGGATTTTCACAACCTACAACTTGCACTAAAACATTTTGGATTCATTTCCAGGGAATATTTTGAATCTTATTCATACCCTAATGAAACATTGGTAAGTTATCCCAAAGCCTTTCCCTTATCTTACGTGGTGACCCCGCCCAAGGGATGTTCCCTTTCCACCCTTCATGAACTCTCCCTAAATTTCATCTGGAAGCTTCACCTTCCATGAACCCGCCTTTCCCTCTTTTCCCTTTCCACCCTTTAATGAGCCTTGATCTCATTTGGCGACCCCATTGAGGTGTCCTTTCAGTCAATGGAAATATGGCACCATGGGATGAACCCTAATCCAAAAAATATTATTTTTCAAAGAAGGAAATTTTACATATGGAAAAGGAAAAGGCTGCCAATAAAGATGTTGAGGAAATGATTAATCGCATAATAGAGTTGTTTCTTTCCCTTGACGATGAAGAAGTGTTCGAAGAACAGACATATGAAGAAAGTCATCAAGAAGAGAACACAATGAGTTGTGACCCTTTCGAAGACCTTGATGATTATTTATTCCATGACCTTGAAACCTTGGATATGATAGATTCCCTTGAAGAAAAGCAAACAAAGAACTATGCATTCAGAATTAGGCCTCTTGTGATGAAGAGGCGATGGATAGGTTTGTCTATAAAAAGAAAGAAGAATTATGGTAAAGCGCAACATATTGAGGCACCACTATATTTGATCCCACTTGATGAAGGTGATGTTGTCCAACCTTGTATACCTCCTAATGTTGAATAAGCGATCATTCTCAATGATGAATAATTTGAAGGTCCAGTTGAAGAAGTCCATGCCTCTACTCCTCCTACATACAAAGATGAAAATATGGTCATTCTCAGTCATACTAATGGTCTTGTGAAAGCGCCCTTCGATATGGTTGATGAGCCTATAGACACTTTCATACAGACTGGCAGACGTAGATGGGATCTCAATTTTCTTGAATTTGAAGGAGACCCCATCTATGACATTGAGGGTAGCTCTCAGGTAGAGGGGGTGTCATCATTAGAGGATTGGTCCTCATACATATATGATTCAAATGTTTGGCATCATGATGATGATATGGTTATAGATTTGTTCTGCCCCTTCGAGGATGAGTTGTCACAACATACTCAGAGTGATCTTCAGTCATCTTTTGGTACATACCCTTTTGAGGATGCAGATTTGTTTTATAAGGAATTCCAACCATTGTGCTCAGATTTTGAGGAATACCAGGATGTGGCCACCTCAGAGAAGTCAAAGGTTCATTCTTCAAATAGGAAGTATTTTCATCTTGGATATTTCCATGGAAATTCATAAGGGAAGAGATCATGTTTTTCTACACCTGACACTGTTCCTTGCCTCTTTCCCTCTTCTCCAAGAGACCATGTAGTTTTCTTCTGATCTCTTGTTTCCTCTTGGTACTTTAAAATAACTGAGTCTTTATGCATGGATGAATATGAGCCTTCGTCTATATACAATATCCCCCTTTAGAGATGGATTGATCAGTCATGTGGCTACACTTTCAAGCGAGATGATCAAGATTGTGGTTTCTCTTTTCAGCAGGATTTCCTCCCTCCCACCCATCTCCATGAGTTTTATTCCATGATTAATTGTATGTCTATTTATGCTCATAATTACTATGGGTTGGACTTATCTTTGTTTTCTCACATGATTAATCATAGGGGGGAATGTCCAATAATCAGGTGGTTGCATTGGTTGTATGATTTCACCTGACACCTTCAGGATGTGATCTTCAAGGCCCCAAGGCCCCAGTTAAGTAGGTAAGTCATCTTGTTTTCCCTACATTTGCATCTTGATTTATCATGTTATTTTAGATGCATCTCATTTTCATTTTTCTCTACTTTCATATTGATTTCATGCTTAATTTAGAAATTCCAAAAAAAAATGTCAAAATTTTATTTTTCTAGTTTAGTGGGTTTAGATTATCATCATATGAGAACAAGGATGAGTAGGCCATGTTTCACTTGACAATTTGATGTTTCCTTGCAGGAACAGGTCTATCGGGAGATGTTTCGGTTCTCATGCACTCTACGGTGAGCACATGTGCCCAAGAAGGAGCCATATGTTATCCTCATTTTGTTGATAACTAAGGAGATGATGTCTCGAGGCCCTCAGTTTCCAGATATGGAGTGTCAAGAGACTACATGATCGGAAATACCCTTTGCAAAAATGGAAAACCCACTCACCACCACAGATGGTCACAGTTTTTCACATGGAATCCACCACATCAGTTGGCTTCTAGAAGGTAGTGGGCCTTATTCCATAAGATACAAGACCTAGATAGTGGAAAGTTTTGGGAGAACAAGCCTAGCTTGGGCTTCCATGGGGATACAATCCCACAGTTTGGATGTCAAGGGCCTGCATGCTGGATGAGAGACATCATACTTGGAAGGCCTTGATGATGACTTGGATGACCTATCCCAACCGTCACTTGCCAAACTATTTTCCCAGGAGGGGAAAAACGTCCGATTTTTTAGCTTGACATCATGCTTTTGGGGCTAGGGAATGATGGTGAGATGTCACTCTTTTGACACATGGATGTTTGAGGAGGAGAAAGGTCTTCACCATGATAAGATTTCTTAGATGCTTGACATATGGCATTTGGAGGCCTACCCATGCTTCTCCAACACCAACAAATTCCTCAAAGTGGCAAAACTGTCAGTGTTTCATGGAAACCTGCATAGGAGATCTAGCTAAAGCAAGTACAAACAAAGATTATCAAGAAAAGAAGAGAGATTCAATATAGAAGAATGAGAAAATATATTCACACTACTCCAATGAGTTGATGATTGATACATAGATCATGATCAATATGATACAATGAATGAGT
>JZKD02S1179084.1:636980-648960 GCA_000966675.3 Picea glauca | reverse complement strand
GTGATGGTAAAAATAGAAAGTCTAAAAATAGAACTAGTCAGTTGACTCCCAATGAACTAGTGTTACTCCCACTGAACTAGTGTGTCGAAAATAGAAATTTCTCCAACACCCCCCCCGAAACATCACTATGGAGTAAAAATGAGTCCCGACTACTAGGCCATTTTAGGTACTCATGTACAATGCAACTAATGAACACTGAATAAAAGTGAGGAAAGAGGGAAAACCACGTGGGAACAAACCCCCCCCTCAAAAGATAATGTATCAAAAGAAGAAAATGAAAACTGCTAGGCAACTGTGTTCTTCACTGCAAGATGATCCTGCAAAGTCTAAAACTTCTGCTCATTGAAAGTCTTCATGAAGATGTAGAAATCTTTATGGATCTGATGAAGACCTTTGGCAACCTATCAGGCCTTGTACTTCTTGATCCCGTGGACCCATCTACACCTAAAAATATTCCTTTCTGGTGGATGTGAAACCAGATTCCAAGTCGAGTTCTATAGGAGTGAGTCATACTCCTTCTGCATGGCTGCTTTCCATAATGGATTTCTCACAACCCTATTGTAGTTCTGTGGATCAGTAGATTGAACCATATAGCAATGCATGGGAATCACAGGTTCTGAAGCTGAAAATACATGAGAAGGCTTCTCATGATGAGATCAAGTCCTCCTCAAATCCAATAGATTCCCTGCAAGGTTTCCTGTTGCCTAAAGTGTGGTCTGTGCCTTCTTGGGCATCTACTGAAGCTTCGATGATGGATTCTTATTTGGATGTGCTACCTGCTTATTTCCATGTACTGAATCTGAGTGTATGGGATCATCTATGATGTCTGAAACTAATGGAAGAATAGGAGTATATGCATGTTTTAGTGGAGGTGCATGCAAAGTAATCTCCTTACGTGTAAGTGAAATAGAGGAGTCATCATCATAAAACTTAGTGAATTTATACAACCTTGACTTGTGATCCAGCTCACCAATTGCAATGATGGAATTGTCATGCATGTCAATTATTAAAACTAAATTTGATGTAAATTCAACCTTTTTACCTTTTTGAGTGATCTGATAAACTGAGAGCAGATTCATAGAAATATTTGGAACATGTAAAACATTCTCAAATTTTCCATTGTGGAGTTCTACTCTCCCTTCTCTAGCTATTGCTACTATAGTATCATCCCCCATGAGAATAGGGGGTCTTGAGCATGGAATCAAGGAAGAGAAAACTTCCTCTTTCGCTACCATATGATGGGTTGCACCAGAATCTATAATCCATGAATCAGATGAGGAATTAATTGCAACAAGAGCATGATGATTACCTTTCTTAGGAGCAGGATCTTCTTCCTTCTGCTTCTTAACTCCCTCTAGAATGAAGTTTCCAAGGTTGTTCTACTGAAGTGCATGTGCCATAAGATCGATCTGTTTCTTCATGCATGTGGATTCTTCATGATTCAGTTTATTGTAGTAAGTGCATTGTTTTCCCTTCTTCTTCTTCTTCTTCTTCTTCTTGGAATCTGAAGAGTCTTTGGAACCTGAAGAACCATTAAAGGATTTGGAATATCCCTCCTTCCTATTCTATTTGAATGATCCTTTTCCATCCTACATGCTGAGTACATGTGCTTTGGTATCTTTCATAAGGCCCATATGTATGATTTTTGTCTGCTCTTGTGTAAGAGACTCAATGAACTGAGCCAACATAGGCATTTTCCAATTTGTTCCAAAAATACATCTGCCAGAATGGAAATTGGAGACATATACAGTGTATTCTTGTCCTAGCTTGGCCAAGATTGTTAGAATAAGTTATTTCTCTTGTGTAGAATTGTCAATACCACATTCACCCAAGCTCAATAGCAAAGATTTAAATTTAGTAAAAAAATCTTGCATATTATCAAAACTTTTAGGGTCCAAGTTATTGAACTCTACCTCAAGCATATGACCTCACATCTCATTTTACTTTCCAAAGAGTCCTTCCAAGGTGGTCCAGATCTCATTTGGAGTCTTACATGCAACAACATGAAACCAAAAATTAGTGGAGATTAACTCAAGAAGTAGTCATGTGGCCTCATCCTTACGGTTCGCCCATCTCATCTTCTCAATCACTGATGTAGGTTTTGTTTCTGTCGCCATCGTCAAATTATACAATCCCTTCCTTCTGAGTTGGAATTTTGCCTTGGGCTTCCAATCAAAATAATTGTATGGTGTGAGGATTACCACCAAATTTGACTGTATAATAGTTTTCATATCCGTCTCTCCCACTGATTCCAAGAACCCCTAAAAATTTACTCTCTATCTGCAAGTGAAAAATTAAGAAATTAAGAATTCATATCAGTTTTAGGAGATGATCTTGCAACTTACTTTTTGATAAAATGGTGAGGAATCTCGCCGAACAGTTGAAAACCCACTTCCAAAATGAGTCGATTTACTTTCTTCACAGGCTGTTTCCTCCAAAACGTAATATTTTGGGAGCAATGAATGTGGAAAGGTACGACCATGGATTCGTATCAGTTTCAGGAGGCTATCTTGTGGCTTACTTTCTGAGCAAATGGTAAATAATCTCACCAAACGGTTGAAAACCCACTTTCAAAATGGGCCGATTTACTTTGATCATGGGTCGTTTCCTCAAAAGTGTAATAGTTTGGGAGGAATAACTGCTGAAATTTATGACCATGGATTTAGCTCGTCGAAACTCCAATTTTCCTTATTCTTTGGCTTGCCTGGCTTGCTCCAAGCAGCATAGCTCTGATACCATGTCAGTGTTTCATGGAAACATGCACAGGAGATCTAGCTAAAGCAAGTACAAAAAAATCTTATCAAGAAAAGAAGAGAGATTCAATATGGAAGAATGATAAAATATATTCACACTACACTAATGAGTTGATGATTGATACATAGATCATGATCAATATGATACAATGAATGAGTGGAATACACTCATATATAAGGCAAAGCATTCCATAATTAAGAAAAGCAATCAAGCAGTTAGCTTTCCTTAGGAATGCATGCATGCATAATAGTGATGGTAAAAATAGAAAGTCTAAAAATAGAACTAGTCAGCTGACTCCCAATGAACTAGTGTTACTCCCACTGAACTAGTGTGTCGAAAATAGAAATTTCTCCAACAAAAATGACCCCTAAAGAGGTGATATCCTCCTAAATTAGGGTTTTGTTTGTGCAAAAAGTGAAATTTTAAGTGAATTGTTTAATATTACTTTGTTAAGCACAAAATATTAGGGGTTTTCACCCCTAATATTGTGGTTTAATCCTTAATTTGTGGACAAACTATGTTAGATACATTTTGTATAAATAGAGATCATAAGATCTCATTTTAAACATAATCCTACCTCTTGTGAGAGGACTTGGATTTGAAATTTGCACCACATTTGGCTATTTTTATCTCTTGTTCACGTGTTTATGGTTATCTCTTGATGTTATGGTTGATGGGAGTGATGCGCTAGCCTTGGATGGATTCTCTCTTACTATTGTGGTGGATTATCTTAGCATTTTTCCTTGAATTGGTATGGTTTTTACTCTCTTTCTATCATTTGTTTCAATTCAAGGTTATTGTGCTAGGAAATAGGTGGTAAGTATAAGGGCATACACCCCCACCATAGTTTTCATCACTTTATGCTTCATCTTATTTCTTTTAACAAGGGTTTGCTAAGAGAAGTATAAGGGCATACACCCTCTTAGCTTAAACCATAGCTAGAGAAACTTGCCTTGGAAACTAAAAGGGCTTACACCACCAAGGAGTTATCTTCTCTAGATATTTCTTCTCATGACCCCATTAACCCAATAGTAAAGGAAATATTCATTTATTATTGCATTGCAGAAATAAAATATTGCATTGGGAAACATGAATTTCGGTCATTTTTACTTCTTGCAAAGTGGATTGTATTCCTTGTGCCTTGGGCACCTCACAGCCACTAGGGAGTCTGTTAGGTGTTTTATATGTACTAAAAAAGACACTAAACTACCCTCAATTAAATTGTCAACCTAGGGTAAGTAAACTTAGAGTTGTAGAAAAATATGTGCCAAAGGTAAAAAGGTTGGTAGGAGTATAGTCTAACTACGGAAAGCAACTATATAGGGATAATATACTCAAGAAAACCTATCTAATGAACAAACCCTACTAATCAAATTGAAACTAGGTAACCTAAGTACTTTTAGGCTAAGGACTGATGGATAGTTCCTAAGAAAGTGAATGAAAACTCTATGTAAAGAAAACTAGTTCATGACAGTAAGCAAAGGTAAACTACTAAGCATGCTAAGCAAATGATGAAAGAAAACTACCTTTAACTTGCCAACCTACATTCAATGAGAAACTACCCTATGAAAGAAATTAAATAAGCAAGTAAGCAAAAGCACCTATCTAACCTATTAAAGCAAATAGACAAGCAAGAAAAAACACCTAACTACCCTACTAAAGCAAAAGACAAGTAAGCAAAGGCAGCTATCTGTCCTACTAAAGCAAAGGGACAAGTAAGCAAAGATTTCTCATTGAACAACTACCTAGCCTAAGAGGCAAGTGAACTAAATTCCTAATGCAAAACTATTTCTCTTGCGTGAAAGGAAATTTAAATGCTCAATGCAATTCATGAAAGGAAATCTATTTTATTGAAAACAAGAAAGACTAACAACTAAACTTATGAAAACAAGAAACTATCTCTTCTAGTCTACGAAAGACTCAAATATATTTCTGGTGGTTGTGTAAATGCCTTCGGTGGTGACGGATGATATCTTGATGACACTTGACAACAAAGGATAGTTCTAATGGTATAAGCTCAATACTAATTTCAATGGAAAAATGAAAGGTGTGAAGTAAACAATCCAATGCAAATTAGCCATGATAAAAGTAATGTTAAATACCCTGCATATTCATGTATAAACCATCAACAACATAATGATATCATCATTATCTAATTAAGGAATTAATTGCATTTTAATCTATGAAAGGAAATTGCGTTAAATAAAACTATACTATGTCTATTTAATCATTCAAGCTATGAAAAGAAAATGAATTAAAAACATAAATTAAACTATTCTTACTAAAAAGGAAATTGGCAATTAACCAACAACTAAACAAATGAATTCTATCTAAAATTGAGACAAGCAAACTATGATTAAGAAATTAAATCTATCCATCCATCAAAGATCCCTGTCAAATGAAACCGAAATAGAACTCTGTTTTAAACTTGGTTGTAAGATCATGAATAAAAGTGTAATCTGATATCTAGATGCATATGGGGTTAGTGTAGAGACTTGCAAGTATATTCCTAGCCTAAAAAACTAATTCATGCTAACGTAACTCATCACACTAACCTACAAAAGAACAATAAAACAATTAAATCACATCTAGCTAATTAAAACATAAAACATGCATGCACATGAAATAAAAGACAATTTAAATTATGAAATATATAAACAACACACTAAACATCACCAGACTGTTGGTGGGCCCCCCAGCAAGTCGTGGCTACCCTCTACAAGCACACCACGAACTTCAACAGGCCGAATTCACCATGAAAGTCAAAAACGTAGTTCTGACACTATTCTGGCAATGTAAAAACTCAAACAAAGCAAAATCGTTTTTCTGGAAATTCTAATGCTTATGCTATTTGGTTAACAATCTAATGATCATCCTATCAATATTTATAAGCTTACAACCTAGGTGGTTGACCACAGGAGCGTCGAACCACCTCTAAATTTGGCAAATTACATTAAATGAGGCTATAACTAACAAAACGAAGGAACCTAATAATCACCCTCTTTGGACAACTAAAATCGAGTTGTCTTGAGATTAGTAGCTGAAGGGGGCGATGACAAACAAAACCCATGTGCTCTATTTGTCCACCACTTGCCACCAATACCATAACCGCCAACTTGGCTTGCATTTTTGTGCAATACTAGGTGTCGGAACGAGTGTTGGATCAAGTACCGAAACAAGTGCTGGATCAAGTGTCGGAACGAGTGCTGGACCAAGAAACATGGTGCGTTTTGCCCTGTAATAGCAGAAAAACATGAATTAACTCTTGGAAACCATAAAATATGATAAATTAAACTTGATTGCATCACAAAACATGAATTATACGTACCTCATGCTGATTATATCATTTTACCATAAAATTCTTCAAAAAGCTCCTTTGAAGATAAAAACGCATATATACATATGGAAAAAAGTGTATAATTGATCATATCTCGGGCCCAACATACCCCCACACCTACAATTTTGTAAGTCCCACTGCAAACAAAAATAATTCATCCCTCAGAACTAGGCTTGCTAAGGAGGGTCGGCTTTAGAAGCCTCTCCTTCTTGTTGTGTAGGCTTAGCCTTGTGCCTCTTATGTTGCTTTAATTTTTCTCTTAAGCTATGGTTAGATTGGGTCATCCCATCGACCAACCGTTGAAGGGAGTTAACTTTTGCCTGAAGGACTGCATTGTCATGATGAAGGTGTGCATCTATTGTCTTCCTCTCTTCTAATTGTTGGAGAAGCTCATGGTTTTCCCTTTGTAGCTCCTCTATAGTTGGGGCAGAATCAACGATCTCCGAGGAAGACTTAGGTCCTTTGAGAGATGTGGTCAATTTATTGATTTCAGGATCAAGAGTGGGCATGGGTGAAGGAGTGATGGGAGATCGGAAAGGTGACATAGGTTCTGATTTCGTTTTCCTTAGTGGCTCTAATCCATCTGCAGAGACTTCTCTAGGTTGCTTATGAGGGCTCTCAAGGTCAGAGGATACTTGGATAGGATCCAAAGTAGGTGGAGGCTTTTCCTAAGGCTTGGTTCTTATGTTCCAAGTACTCTTCCTAAAGGGCCCCTTACCAAATCGGTTGGCTCCTCTCTTGTTTATGGGAATGATGAGAAAGTCTTCTTGCATTACTTCGTGGGGATTATTAGGTGTAGGATCAAGAGAAAATGAAGGCATTGGGAGGGTCAACAATAGGCTTCTTTTGGTCTTTGTTCTTGGTCTTTTTCCCCGATGAAGAAGTAGGAATATCAACAAGATTTTGGTATTGTTCTGGCAAAGAGGGAGTTTGTGCAAGGGAGTTTGGAGTTTTTGGAGAGTGAGGCTTGGATGGAGAGATAGTTTTTAGGCTAAGTGGATTTTTGTCGGTCTTAACTATCAAGTGAGGGTTTGCAAACTAGTAGATAAAGGCATCCCAAATTTTCCCCTGCTTCTCTAGTTCGGTAAGAACGAGGAGTTTGATCAAACCATGGTGGAAGAGACTATTGTGGGGGTTGGTCACATTTTTCCTCACTTGAAAGGACATTTTCTCCAAGCTTTTGAGAAAATAAAAGGGAAAGTTCAAAGGTTTATTGAATAGAAAATGAGCCAGTAATCTAAAGTGACAAGCTTTGAAGGTGGAGTATCTACCTTCACATGTAATTAAATTTGTGATAATGATGAGGGGATTGACCAATTCTAGCTTTATCCACTCCTTAGCATATCCTTTTGCTCCTGAAATGCTCTCAAATTCAGGCTTAAACACCCTGTTGTAACTTAAGCGTGGCAATTGATGATTCTTGAACCACCTATCTCCCATTCTTGGAAGTTTTGTTGCAACAACAATTGACTCTTCTATGACTGAAAAATTGAGAGACCCTACATGTGCTATCCTACCATCAAAACCAACTGCAAATTGCATAGAAAGACCGTCATCATAGCCTTGAAAACTTGACAGAAATGGCCCCCAGCCATCACGCAAGAACACTTCCCTGCACTGTGTGAATTTTGGAATGGAAAACAAGTCTGCATAGGAGGAGGGTTCATATTGCTTGGGCATTGTGACATAGTTTGAATTCACCAAGAAAGGGTGAAATCAAGCCACACAGAGACATGAATTGGGCATGGTCTGAGTGCAATTGGAACAAAGGGTGAATTTTACCAAGCAAGGGTGTGAACAGGCCAAGAAATGGCATGGATTTAACACAGTCTGAGTGTGATTAGAACAGAGGGCGAATTCGGTAGAGGTTGGGTGCGATTCCTTAACGCAGGGTAGAGCAAATGGCAAGGGAAAATGAAACAATATAGTGCCCAGCCCGATTTTGGATGCTCTTATGGTGGAGTATGTTGCCCACATGTGCGCGCGAGATGTCATGTGTGGGAGATTCAAATTCGATGGCAAGCTTGGGAGCAATGGAGTGGTGCATACTTAGATCAATGTCCAAGTCTTTTGACTTGAACATTTGATCATAACCATATGAGGCATCTTTTAATCAATGCATGTAACAAATTTAATTGAATGTAATTGAATTCTAGTTCCCTGGAATCTAGTATAGTTACTGGTATGTAATGCAATGGCACTTCAAATGACAGTTCATCCGGCACCTCATCCGACACTTCATATGGCACTTCATTCGGTACCCCTGTGTTAAGTGCATTTTCGCCTTTTAATGGATAACCTGCAATTTTGAAGTGTTTTTTGACAACCATAGTGGTTAATGAGCAGAGGTAGAGTGCTCCATGCTTACTCATTCTTCTTGTATATGACATATAGTGTCAAAACCTATAATGAACGGGTTATAGAAAATGCCAAAACCTATAATGAGCAGGTTGTAATGAACGATAAACCGATAAAGAGTGGTATGTTAAGCATGAGTTTAGTAATGTATAGCACACAGAAGTGAAGCATTTAAAAAAAGTAACATGATTATCAATATAATAACCTGTATTATAGTAATAATACAAAAATTCTTGCAAAGACTCTTTTCTCTAGGAAATAATCATTTGTCAACTCATGAACCCCTCCCCCACACCTAAGTATTGTGACACCTCACAATCAAAAGTATAGTATACTAGTCAGTATCCCTCAATAGCCGAAGATTTACAGGATGTCAAGTGTAAAGATAAAATTTCACAAATTGGTCCGATGAGACAATTAGGAGATGGCCCCACCTATAGGATAAGAGATCCTATATATAGATAAGAAGAGGTAGGCAAGAGAGTTTCAAAATAGTCTTAGAGTCATTTCCCAATGGAAAGTTGATGAGATTCATTAACCTTAGCTTAACCACACATGCTCCATGTTATCTTTGTCTACAAGTAATGTCGTACATCAGGACAAGTTTAGATTTATTATTTATTTTTGTCAAATCATCATCCTCGCTGGGTAGAATTCCCCACTGCTAGCAAGCATGTTCAGTACTCCGGCGAGTTTACCTAGTCATACCACAGGTCGGTACCCGCTTCCAGCAAACCTGTTCAGTATCCCAGTGGATTAGCCTCTTAAACCCTCAGAGACTGGCCCTCCATCCTTTAATATTTTAGTATAATATTGCTTATGCAAGAAGATGGGGGAACAGCTCTAAAACAACTTTTCTTCCTTTTTATTTTTAATTGGGATGGTATTTATGTTACAGGATGATTTTCCATTATATTGTTTAGTGGTTGTCCCGATGTAAGAGGTACTTAAGAGGATGTGGCCTATCTAAAGATATGATATAATCAATTTATTTAGTGTGTAGTGGATGGTACCATCGAGAAAGAACGGAAAGGTATCTCTAGGCTCAACTCACTTTCTTCTTTTGTAATTATTATGATGTTTCCATGACTAAGTGCTAATGAGACCTCCCTATTACTCTTTGATAAAGACACTTGACTTAATTACTTAGGTTTCTTGAAAAAATTGTATGAGAGACCTCTAGGCTTGATAGTTATGGTATCACTTCCTTATACAGTGGTAAAGAGTTTCAAGAGAAACTTCTTTAGAATGCCTTAAAAATGATAATTTTTCAAAAACATGGCTAATTACAGTTAATTACTATTCATTTGATGCTTTAGCAAACACAAAATTCAAGTATAACAATGTTTTGATGAAAGATCCTTGAAACAGTGTACTCTCGGTGAAATAATTACTTATAGAAATATATAGAATTGCCTTATTAACAAAATACAAAAAATATTTACATATATACAGTGGGAAACTCAGAAAATTTTTCAAGAACAAGGGGGGACTTTCCCATCTACTAAGTCCAATGCCTTGTCAACTGTCATGACCTATAGAAAATCTTCTCTAGAAATGGGTTTATGATAAAACTTAAGTCGGTGTCCATTTACCACAAAGGAGACATGTCCATCATCAATTGTTTTAATTTTTACAGCTCCATTGTCATATACAGTGTCTACCTCGTAAGGGCCCAACCAATGGGTGGTAAGTTTGCCTTTGAAGGTTTTGAATTGGGAATCAAACAACAGGGCCCAATCATCAGGATGGATTTTTTTCTTTTTAATAAACTTGTCATGACACTTGCTCCTCTGGTTTTGGACCAATATTGTCCGTTGGATGGAATCTTTCCTGATTTCATCCAATTCATTCAATTGTAGGGCTCGTTTCTCCTGAGCCTCATCCAGGTTCAATCCTAATTCTGCGGAAATATGGAAGGTCCTTACTTGGAATTCTATTGGTAAAAGTACTTGTTTCCCGTACACTAGCTCATAAGGGGTATGTCGAATGGTATTTCTCCAGGTAGTTCGGTATGCCCACAAAGCCTCTGGGAACCTATCAACCCAATCTCGGTGATGTAACTGAACAGTCTTGGTCAATATGGCTTCTAGAACTTTGTTTGTGGATTCTACTTAACCATTGGTTTGCGGGTGGTATGGAGAAGATTTACAATGTTTAATCCCATATTTCTCTGTTAGGTCTTTCATCATCTTGGAAGTAAATTGAGTGCCTTGGTCGGTAACAATTTCACGAGGGACACCGAAGTGGGTAAAGATGTCTTCATATATGAATTCGACAACAGACTTCTCTGTGGCCCTAAATAGAGCTTTTGCCTCTACCCATTTGGTAACATAGTTCGTACAAACCAAGATATAATTCTTCCTACGGGACATGGGTGAAATTGGTCCTACAAAGTCGAGGGCCCGTTTTTTAAGGGTTCTATCATAACTTGGGCCTATAAAGGCATTTCTTCAGCTTACGTAGGTCTACCTATCCTTTGGAAACTATCACAACTTCTCACATACTTGGCAGCATCTTTGAAAATGCTAAGCCAATAGTAACCTGAATGTAACACCTTATACGTTGTACACTTGTCAGAGAAATGGCCACCACATGGTCCATCATGAAAACTTCATAGTATTTCAGGTACCTCGTCCTCTCGGACACATCTACGAATAATCAAATCAGGATCTGTGCAAAAAATATCATGACCAACCCAATAGTAATTAGCACTTTGTGTAATAATTTTTTATTTTTCATGAGGTGACAAATGAGACGGTAAATTCCTAGTGGCCAAATAGTTTTCCATATCTGTAAACCATGGGGTATTGATAGAGAGGGAAAAGATATGCTCATCTGGGAAACTATCATCTACAGGGATGTCATCATCCTCATTCTTTATTTGGGAAAGAAATTCATCTACTACATTATCCTTTCCAGGTCGGTCAAGCACAATAATATTAAATTATTGCAATAACAAGAGCCACCTAATCACTCGGCCATTAGTTATAGGTTTATTCATGAGGAACCTAATGGTGGAATGATTAGTGTGTACAAATACTTCATAACCTGTAATGTAATTATGAAACTTGTTAATAGCATGAACAACTACCAAGAACTCTTTCTCTGTGACTGTGTAGTTCAATTCAGTGGGGGACAAGTTCTTGCTTATAAATTAAATGGAATAGGACTGTTTGTCTTCTTTCTGCCCTAATACCCCTCCTATTGTGGTGTCGAAGGCATCAGTGGATATATGAAATGGGAGAGTCCAATTGGGCCCTCTAAGAATTGGTGCCATGGACAACTTGGCTTTCTGGGTTTCAAAGGCAGTTTGACAATGCTCAGTCCAAACAAAATCAACATCTTTTATTAATAATCCAAACATAGGTGCAACAATATTTGTAAAATTTTCAATAAACCGCCAGTAATATCCGGCATGTCCAAGAAAGATTCTCACCTCTTTCTGAGTCTTGGGGGGTGGAAGTCTAATAATGACCTCAATCTTTGCAGGATCGAATTTTATTCCTTCAGATGAAACATGATGTCCTA
>JZKD02S1179084.1:593624-608128 GCA_000966675.3 Picea glauca | reverse complement strand
TTATAACTCTGGAATTCACAGTAAAGACTCACTGCCACTAAGATTCATGATTCAAAGTTAAAAATGAGAGTAAATTGTTAATAATCTACACTAACTGATTCACCCCCCCCTCTCATTTAGTTCATACCTGTAACAGCAATGGTGTTGTTGAAGGGAGTTTAGTTTGGAACTTTGTATAAGATTCAAGGAAGTGCTATTAGTGATGGGTGTAATAGTTGCATTGTTCATGATATTGGAGTTGAAGAAGAAAGAACTCCTATAGTCTTTGGAGAAAAGGTTATGTTGTGGCATCAAAGACTGGGGCATATCGGAGAGAAGGGTCTTCGACTAATACAGGGTAAAGGTATGGTTGAAGGTATGTATAACTTCTCTCTGGATTTTGATTTTTGTGAACATTGTGTATATGGGAAGCATAATCAGGTAAGATTCCCTTATGGTGCAACAAGGGCAGAAGGAATTTTACGACTAGTTCACAGTGATGTTTTTGGACCTATATCGATTCCATCATTGGGAAAATCTGTGTATTATGTCTCATTTATAGATGACTTCTCGAGGAATACTTGGATATATTTCCTTAGGAAGAAATTTGAATTCTTTGACAAGTTTAAAGAGTTTAAGGCTCTTGTTGAGAATCAAACAGAGAAAAGAATTAAGGTGTTGAGGACAGATAATGGTGGAGAGTTCTACGGGAATGAATTTGAATAATTCTATAAGAAGTGTGGTATAGAAAGGAAGAATACCACTCCATATACACCTCAGAAGAATGGAGTTGCAGAAAGGATGAGCATGACGCTAATGGAAAAATCAAGGTACATGCCCAGTGGTGTCTGGTTAGGGTAAGAATTTTGGGAAGAGGCAGTGGGTACTGCATCACCCTCATTAGTGTTGGATGACAAGACTCCACAAGAGGTATGGACTGGTAAGGAACCTTCTCTCACACATCTCAAGGTATTTGGTTGTGATGCATATGTTCATGTTCCAAACGAAAATAGGAGTAAGCTAGATAAGAAGGTTGAAAAGTGTATCTTTATTGGATATAAACACGGTCTCAAACGTTATAAGCTTTGGAACCTAGAAACTAAGAAGGTAGTGTATAGCCGAGATGTGGTGTTTAGAGAAATGAAGGATGTTGTTACATAAGAAGTCTTACCAAGTAAGAAAGAACTAGAGAAAATAGAGTTTGATTTAAAGGATGATGAATCAGACTCTACAGAAGAACATGAATCAGAAGAAGAAGATCATTATACTCCAGTATTGAGGAGATCGGTTCAAGAAAGAAGGCTACCGAAAAGGTATACTCCATTCAATTTTCATTCAAATTTTTCTTTGTCTATTACTGATGATGATCCTAGAACTGTCAAGGAGGCAGTGGATTTAGAGGATGGAAAACTCTGGAAAAGGGCCATGGATAAGGAAATGGCAGCTTTGGATAAGAATGAGGCTTGGGATCTAGTGGAGTTGTCGATTAGAAGAAATCTCATTGGCAGCAAATGGGTATTTAAAAGGAATATGAATGCAGAAGGAAAAGTGGAGAAATACAAAGCTCAGTTAGTAGAAAAGGGTTATTCCAAGGTTGAGGGAATTGATTTTCGTGAGATTTTTTCTCATGTTTCCATGTTAACCTCTATAATATTTTTGTTATCTGTTGTTGCTGCATTTGATTTTGAAGTAGAAGATATGGATGAAGACAACATTTCTACATGAGGATCTAGAAGAAGAAATGTATATGAAGCAACCAGAAGGTTATGTTGTAAAGGGAAATAAGGAGAAAGTATGCAAACTGAAAAAGTCTATGTATGGTTTAAAACGATCACCAAGGATGTGGTATAAAAACTTTGATACGTATATGCTGGGACTTGGCTTCACAAGAGGCAAAGAGGATCATTGTGTGTATTTTAAATTAATTGGTGATCATTTGATTTATTTGGTCTTGTATGTGGATGACATGTTGGTGATAGGACACAACAAAAAGATTATCTAGGATGTGAAAACTCAGTTGTCCTATAAATTTGACATGAAGGATCTCGGTGCTTCAAATTTCATTTTGGGCATGGAAATTAAAAGAGATAGGAAAGAGAGGAAACTCTGGTTAAATCAGAGAAAGTATGTCGAGACAATATTGTAGAGGTTTAATATGTAGGAATGTAAATTGGTCAAGGTCCCAATTCATGTTGGTGTAAAGTTATTTGCAGATCAGTGTCCCAAGACACGTGAAGAGGAGGAGGACATGTCTCATGTTACATATGGGAGTACAGTTGGTAGTTTTATGTATGAAATGGTATGTAATAGACCAAACATTGCACATGCAGTGGGATTTTTGAGGAGTTATATGTCAAAAACAAGGAAGGAGCATTGGACAACATTAAAAAGGGTTTCCAGGTATTTGCAATGCACTGCTAGCTATGGATTGTGCTACCAAGGAAGACTAGGATTGGATAGAGTGGTGGATATACATGGATTTGTGGATGCATACCGGGTTGGATATCTGGATTGTAATATATCTACAAGTGGTTATGTGTTTAACTTGTTTGGAGGAGAAATAAGTTCGATGAGCAAAAGACAGGTTGTAGTGGCACTTTCAACTACAGAAGTTGAATACATGGAAGCCACTCATGCAATTAAGGAAGTAGTATGGTTACAAATATTGTGTTCAAGTATTGGGTTGGTACAAAATCTATAAGGATAGATTGTGATAGTCAGAGTGCAATTTTTCTGGCAAAGAACTCGGCTTATCATTCAAAGATAAAGCATATTGATATTCAATATCACTTTGTGGGAGACATGGTTTAAGAAAAGAAAGTATTTTTGATGAAGGTGGACACTTTGAAGAATGTTGCAGTTTCATTAACGAAATCGATGAGCAATGAGAAGTTCTTTTGGTGTAGAGGATCCATGGGCATTACTGCCTTGGATTGTTGACTATGTAACCATGTAACCCCCTTGTATGCAAAGAAAACAACAAGTGGGAGAATGTTGGGTATGTGTTATATTCTTTGCACGAGTAGTAGTGTATGCGTTGCACTGGGCATGTAGGGGGTTTTGAGAGGGGGTGTAGGGGGGATATAGCCCCATGCACGGGGGTTGGGGGGCAGCGCCCCCGAAAAAAAAAATCTACCTCGGGAAATGTGTCACATATTTAGGTGGTTTTTTAGCACATGGGTTTTTGCCGATGGTTTTCTATTTTCGATTAAGGAATTAGGGTTGTTGACTAATCTAGGTCATTGGGTTAGGATTTTGGATGTTGTTGGCTCCTATATGTATATTGCTTTGTAAACAATGTATCATTATGAATGAATATAGAATATGTTGATTTTCCCAGTTTGGGTTTCCAGTGGAAAAATATCTGTGTAATGTTTGTATTTTCCATTGTATCTTTTATGTTATTTTACTGGAAATATGTTTGCATTAAATATTGTACAAGGTTAAAATCTACATGAAATTCATAATGAGGACACAAGGAAGATGAATCAAGAATGGAGAAACTCCAACTTTAGGTTGAAGACCAACAACTTTCCTAAGATCGATATGAGGAAGTTTTATGGCATGTATCCAATCACATGGATACTTTAGATGGAGCAATTATTTGATCTACCTAATGTGCCACATACAAAAAAGGTACAAATTACTTCTTTATATTTAGAATCTAATCAATTTGTGTGGTATTGATGGATTTTTTCTCGCAAATCACTCGTCACTTGGACAATTTTCATAGAAGAAATGATAGCACACTATGAGGATACAAGGAGCAATACCTTCTTTAGCCAATTGATAAATCTCAAGAAAAAGGGTTCAGTTGCAAAGCACATTGAGAACTTCCAAAGATTGAATATAAAGGCAACAAATATTCTAGATGAGCACCTGATTGATGTATTCATAGGAACTTTAAAGGATAAAATTCAACATGAGGTTCGCCTTTGTGAACCCAAATCATTGGAGAATGCATTCAGGGTGGCAAGAAATGTTGAAAGTAAAAATATGGCTATGGCTATGTTATAGAAATATTTACCTCACCCTATGCAATCTTGCACAAAAGGCCTTTTTCCATTTTCCCATGCAGACTTATCATCCCTGTTTGTAAATCCCAGACCTAAAAATACATATTTTTCCACATGTATGCACCTTGCCTACTATACATCATGCATGTACGTAGGTTGCACCACTACAACCCGTGTACATCGAGATTTGTGCCCAAAAATGAAAATTGGTGTTGATTTTCCATGTCATGACAGGATATCTATGATCCTTGGCCTTCCATATACTAGAAACATTCCTACTCAGCCCTTCAGTTCCATTTGAAAGCTATAAATGGGTCAATTCTGAGCTATGGAAAAGAGGAGTAAGAATTCAACTTTGAGAGAAAAGTTACTCTGGAGAAATTATTTACTTCATATTGAGTCTACATCCCTTTGTTTTTTAAGTCTGAACACAATGTTCAGCCCCCAAGATCTTCCCTTATTTGATTGAGAAATTCATTGTTTCTCTTCTATGATCTTGCCTTTGGTGGAGGCCCAGCTGGAAGGACCTTAGTTTCTCGATTCTGAACCGTGCCGACACAGAAGCCTGTAACATTTTCACTTTTGTTGATCATATACTAATAGAAATACTCTTTTCCTGTCCAATTGATATCTTGCAAATATTTGAATTATTATTCCATGGGAGTATTTGTCATGTTTATTAATGGATTATGCTATTGAATGTGCTAACATCATTTATTATCACCATATGCTTTCTTTGCTTCGTTGTTGAGGCCTAGTTGCAGGTATATTGCTTTGGGTCAAGTGCTCAAGGGTGGACTTCATCGAACGTCTAGATGAGGTAGGCCTTTTATCTTGTCTTGCTAGCATATTTGTTTATATATCATACTTGAGAATAGATTTGATTTTTGCAGTCATTTCTGTCTATTGTGGTTTGACCCTAGCCATAGATATATTTTCCTCGTAACAGAATTGGCGACCATACTGGGGATTGAATCCTTTTTTCTTGGGGTTTGGAGTTTTTTTCTCCTTAGATTACTCTTGTTCCTATTGTGTTTCTTGTCGTATCATTGCTTGACAACCTCTATTCACTTTGGGTCTGTGTTTTTCAATCTTCTCCCTTACCTGGCATTGTTTTTGAAACATATACGCGGTTTTTGGCTCGATAATCGCATATATACGTGAGTTGTCCCTCTACAAGTTGTGTACATACACTCTGTTTCCTTGAAAAATCATGTACATAAGCCTTATTTTCTTGTTTGCTGGATTTGGTGGTTGTTGTGTGGGATTTGATGCTTGTTGAGTCTTCTTGGGTCTCTGTAGTGACTATTAAGTGTCTGTTGGATGACAAAAAACCTGTCTTTGGTTGAATTTTTGGGTGGATTCTTTCTCATCATATTTTCATTTTGATTGTCCTTGTACATTGGGTTGGGTGTCTTTCTTCTTGGTATCCTACTTGAGTTATCTCTTTCTATACACAGTAGAGATTTATATATCAAGTTGTTGTTCAGTCCATGCATTTTCTCTATTCTTATATTGAAAATACAAAAATATTAGGAATTTTGCATTTCTTGGCATTTTTTATCTTTTCAGTCTTTGTCATTAGCTTAGTGCATGTAAAGAAAGATGGCATTTTTTACTTCAGAACTGCAGAGTTGAAATTGAAAATTGAATTTGTTTTAAGAAGTTTATCATGCATTGAAAATTGAGTTAGGACTTTGCATTGCATTCATATTTATTTTTCTTGTTGAGTCATAACATCATGAGTTTCGTTACCATACCTTTTTGAGTAAGCACAGCCACTAAAATTAATGCTATAATTTAAAATTGATTAGTCATGATTTTATTTTCTAGGGTGCACAAACTAGCTTAGGATTTAGTGCCTTGGAATAGGATTTTTTGAGTAAACTTCTTCAAGGAAATTAAATCAACATATGTGTCTGACAAGCGGAGTGGATAAATCCATTGTATAATTGGTAATATCATGAGGCTCCTCTCACATCGGATTTAATTATGAGGTTGCGTGAGGTTGTTGAAGGGATATCCCCCCGATACCTTATTAGAGTTAGAGATATTTCTGGGGATCTTGTTAGTGCCCTTACCTCCGTGAGAGGCATTGCTTTCAAGGTTTTGGGCTTTGCTACCCTACCCATACAGTGGAACTAAGCTAAGGCTGCTCTCTTGTGCATCGGTTATACATTGGTTTCTTAGTTTATTGACTTAGGTGCCACATAGGTTACTTGCAGAGGTTATTTTATAGGTACCCTGGGTCAGATAAGAGTCGGACAAGACACAGCCTTTAAGGAGGATTACCTCTCAGGGGGGATCTAACCAACTGGTTGTTAAGCCCACGAGGGCCCTTATAACTGATTATGTTACCTCCAATATTTAACAGGGAGTCTCAGGCCCCTCTTAAGAGAGATATACATTCTTTAGGGAGGGAGGCCCCTTTTAACCACTTTACCCTGTTTATGTGCATACTGGCCGTTTGATTTTTGGTCTGCTCTTTGATTACTAGTTGGCCCTGAGATTTTATACTGAGTTTTTGTTATCATGGATAGTGAAGTTCCCATAGCTCCCTCTTTTACCACTACCCCCCCCCATGGTGTTCACTCGTTTCATGGGGATGAATCTGCCCGCTTTTCATAATGGTATGCAGAATTATGACACTCGGTCCATGCCTTGGGTCTCTAGTCATTTTCCTATTGATATGCCTTCACATTTTCAATCCTCTCCCTGGCCCACTTATATGAATCCTAGCATTGGATCTGGGGGCACCATGGCCCTGCTTCCTACATATATGCTTAATATGAGTCATGTCCCTCAACCAACTCTCACTGTGGGAGGTTGGAACCTCCCCTCTTATCGATCCAGTCCTAGCTATGATTTTTCAGGAGCTAGTGCTCAAATGGGTGCTCATTCTACTTATTACACCCCATCCATGTATCCTTCATCCACCATGCCAATTCCCTCAAAAAATTTTCCCATGGAGGGTCCACATATATCCCCGGGTTGTTCATACATGGAGAATCATTTTTACGGTTCAAGCTACCCAGGGATGATTTTAGGGGATAAATTTCGCTCATGGGATAATTTTCCAAGGTTTTTCCCAAAAAAATATTCACTATTCTAAAAATGATTCACCCAAATTCTATAGGATAAAATTATTTTACCTCTAAAATCGCCAAAATTTTATACAAACTATAAAAAATCCTTAGAAATTTTAATATTTTTACAAAAATATCGCTAAACATTTTATAGCTAGCATATGAAGGATTAGTAAGATTCGCCAAGTTTTCTACATTTTAAAATAAATTTCCATTCTTAAAATCATCCTTGGGCCTACCCTCTTTATGGAACCCCTTCACAAGGGGGAAACATATATCCTCACTTGAATAATCCTTACCATACTTGTGTCTCTTCGCAGACTTCAGTGACGATTCTCGTACAAACCTCTTTGGATCAGTTAGGCGGAGGATACTACCTTTCCAAACAGGGACAAGGGATAAACTAGGATCTTTCCTGGTCTGCAATGTTTCAAAGTAAGTCTTTCCCTGGACCTTGGTATCAAATGCCACAACTCACCACTACTCTAGCCACTGTCAGTCATACTAGATCTCCATCACCAAACTCTGACAGTCATGTTGGAGATGGGTCAATAACCTCTGCAAGTCATGTTGATGACCTGCACCCAGTCGTTGCTAGTCATGTTAGGGGAATCACTCTAGTAGCCATGAGTCATATCAATTCCACATCTCCAACCTATGAGCATCATGTAGGATATGACTCTATCACCTCTATTGGTCATGTTGAGAGCATGTCACCAGCTGTTCGAAACGACGATGGGGGCATTGAGAAGTCTAAACATCTCATATGTAAGCCTAAATTCCTTTGCAGGACGTGCAAAGTAAATCAACTTAATTGTTTGTGTCCTATTACTGTTGGGATACTTGAAGCATGGGGCTCACCTAAGGTCCCTTTGGATTCTGAGGCATTTGTGGTTTCCCCACATCTTTTTTCTCCTTTGATTGACATGACATTCATGCCGATGCAATCATCACCTGAGCACACTCCCATTTTTTAGGGTGATGTGTCTCTAGTCCCTGTTATCACGCATCCTATTCAACCAATGGTTGATCATCGGTCATGTCGATGAAATATTTGGCTGACACCTCTCTTCCTTTAGGGGATGATGCATCTATTGACCTTGTTTTCTTGCATCCTGTTCAACTAGTGATTGCACCAATGCAATTTTCAGTTGATCCCACTTTAATAGTTCTAGTTCTATGCCTTCTATACTATGTCATTAGAATTTCTAGTATTGCACCTTCTGAACAAGAGAGAGTTTTTCTCTCCCCGAGTAGTCTCCCTCCAAGTCCTGAGGAAGTTCCCTTTGATTGGGATGGCCTTGTGGGGTATCCAATGCCCCCGCCTATGTCTTTTCTAGTAAGAGACATTATACGATATATCACGGAGACGATAACCTCCACTAGCACTCTATCCTCCTCGACTTGGAGAGATTTGGGTTTTCCCAAGCTTATGTCGGCTATTAGTAAGATACTGACATTCCACATAATTCCAGCATGGGAACCTTGGCCTCCCCCATGACATGCCACATAGAAACCTCTTAGCGATTCTGAGTTAAGATCTTTTTCGACTCGTTCAAAAATCAAAATTATTGTCGAGTGATTTGTCCCTTTCACACTCGTTAAGTTGGACTTGAAACATCGTGAGTCTTAGTTAAACTCTTTTCCGACTCATTTTCAAAAAGAAAAAAGACTATCGAGTGAACTTGTCTCTTTCACACTCGTAACTTGGATTTGAAAGGATGTCTATTTGGCACAATTTTATCCCTTTTTCACACCAAGTAGACTAAATGTCATGAAAAAGGACATTTTTAGGTGTTAAGTTGTGATTGCATATCATTCCCTTTCTTGGTGTATTGAGCCTATAGTCAGTTCTCGCTTTGCATTATAAACCGTTTGCCTCAGCATTTTTTTCAATCTCAACCAAGCAAAGCCTCGTTTATATCCTTCACAATTTGACACACTATACCCAGGAGGGAACATTCCCCCAAGTGTCCATGTCTCGCATGCATCTCCTTGCATTGAGAATAGTTATGTTCCACTACTGGAACTAATTTTGCTTACTTGCGACACTCGTTTCCTCCTCTGTATCATAGCATTCATTTTTCTATGAAAAATGAAAAAAAAGATGAGCGGGAAGGAAACAAAGAACAGACAGTTGTGTCACCTTTGAACAAAGAACAAAGTTATTGAGTCCATTTATCATCATAATTTTGGTTTTAGCATGGCCTTAGGAAGATGAGCTCATTACAGATTCTTCTCTACCGACTGGTTACTCTTCCAGTCCCTATGGAGAATTTCATCGATACCTCCTGCATCTCACAGTTTCATCATTAAATCTATGTTGTCGGAATCTTCCATATGTCTCATGCTTTGGTTCAAAGGAATTATATCTACCTGTGTCGACCATTCCTCATAACTCTTGACTTTGCATGTCGTCCATACCCTCAGTTTGTCTCAGAATCACATGATATTGTAGTCTTATCATGCACCCTAGTCCTACTTTCATCATTGGTAGGTAACCTTGAACCCAGCAGTAGACATTTCATCATTGGTCATTGACTAGGTGGTTTCCCTTGTGTTCGACGATAAGACATCTATTCACAGATATGGATTCATGCAGTGTCTTGGATTCCATTAGCCTTATTAGTGGTTTCCTTGCCTTTGCCAACAATTTTCTTCATTAGCTGCTACTCAGAGGGTATTTTTTGTGTACCGCTTGCAATTGGCACACGTGAAAGATGCATAGGGTCATTGGTTCGTGAACATGTTATTCATCTGATTTCCTCCAAATCATGAAGCTCCTGCTTTGTACCTCATGCTGAATGATAAGAGATGCCTTCATGCTCTCCTTTCAGTGGATCTCCTTCCATCGACTCCAGCTCATCTATTGTGGAAATGAGACCTAGAGTCTTATGAGTACCTTGAGGCTTATTTTCATTAGTGGCAGGTTCTCTCACCATCGACAATTGGGAACACATCAATGTCTCCTGATCGATGGATTATTTAGGTGTTCGACACCGACTCCTTTATTCACACTTATAAGAATGTACTCAGTTCCTTGATACCTACTTTCATTATCGGTAGGTTGTCTCGCGTTTGTTAATGGTATACCTCAATGATCGGTAATCAAACGATGTCTCATTATGTTCGACCTCAACTCCTTTATTCACATAATGTAGACTTGCACCCTTGGTGGATTGTGTAGAAAACTTGAATACACCAGTATGTGTCCACAGCTTTCCTGAGCTGTTGCTTCCTTTTCATTGGACCAGTACCTATATGACTTCAGTGATCATGGGAGATCATATTGTACTCCTTTGTATACAGATATCTTCAGATTGTGTTTTAGACTAGTTCTATTGGACCTTGTTTGTGACTATGACAGCCTTTGGCATGTAACCGCATTTGTATTTTCCTATTTATGGCCACAAACAGTTGTTTAGTATATTTTCACATGGATCTGCAATGTAATTCTATTGGTATCCATGTATGCAAAGTCAGTGCAGAATGTAATGAGCAACTAGTTCTTCTGGCTAGTTCCCCATCACTCCACTTCTGGGTTTTTTATAATGTATTTAGGCCATCGTAGATACTCCTCTAACCTCACACATTAGGGGGAATCTGTTATAGCAATAGTTTCCTCACCCTATGCAATCTTGCATAGAAGTCCTTTTTCCATTTTCCTATGCAGACTTATCATCCCTGTTTGTAAATCTGAGAGATAAAAATACATATTTTTCCACATGTACACACCTTGCCTGCTATACAACATGCGTATACACAGGCTGCACCACTACAGCCCACGTACATTAGCATTTGTGCCCAAAAATGAAAATTGGCTTCGAGTTTCCATGTCACGATAGGAGATCTATGATCCTTGGCATTCCATATATTGGAAATGTTCTAAATCATCCCTTCAGTTCCATTTGAAAGCTTTAAATGGACCAATTCTGGGCTATGGAAAAGAGGAGAAAGAATTCAACTTTGAGAGAAAAGTTACTTTGGAGAAATTATTTACTTCGTATTGAGTCTACATCCCTTTGTCCTTTAAGTCTAAACATAGTGTTCATCCCCCAAGGTCTTCCCTTATTTCAATGAGAACTTCATTATTTCTCTTCTATGAGCTTGCCTTTGGTAGAGGATTGAAGTGGTGGAGGCCCAACTGGAAGGAACATAGTTTATCGGTTCTGAACCATGCCGACATGGAATTATGTAACATTTTCACTTATCATGATCATATATTAATAGAAATACTCCTTTCCCATCCAATTGATATCTTGCAAATATTTGAATTATTATTCCATGGGCGTATTTGTCATGTTTATTAATGGATTATGCTATTGAATGTTCTAACATCATTTATTATCACCATATGCTTTATTTTCTTGGTTGTTGAGGACTAGTTGCAGGTATATTGCTCTGGGTCAAGTGCTCAATGATGGACTTCATCGAATGTCTGGACGAGGTAGGCCTTTTATCTTGTCTTTCTAGCATATTTGTTTATATATCATACTTGAGAATAGAGTTGATTTATGCAGTCATTTTCGTCTTTTGTGGTTTACCCCTAGCCATAGAGATATTTTCCTCATAATAAGCTACTAGAAGGACCTGATCCAGATATATGTAGGAACACAATGAAATACAGAAATACACATAAACACAGATATATAGCTGAAATAAGACTTCATTTCATTAATAACAAATGATTGAAATATGCTTACAGACGAAATGGAAATAAACTAGCTAGGGCACTGGTAGCTTATCTCTGAGAAGAGATGTGGCAGCTACTGGCCTTTGAACTATGTTACAATGAGGCTCGAAAGCCTATTATTATTGAGAAACAATGGAAAACCCTAAACATCCAAATACCTAACCCTAGGAGATGAAACGCCAAGACTATGGGCCCCGTTTGGGTAAGTTGGTACATCAACTTCCTGGGGACGTAACTTTTGCATACGATCTCTGTTTGATGCGTTATATACCTCGTTAGAAAGATCTATCCAAGGAATACAATTTATGGGTGATAAACATGATCTATAATCCATGTTTCTCCCCGTTTTCCCAAAAAAATGTCGTTTAAGGCCTCAAAACAACTCCGGAAGTTCAGGACCCGAAAAACTGCTAAAGTAAACTGTGCGGAAACTGAAAAACTGAAAGAAGCAGTGGTAGGGGTCCAAGTGGAATAGGTGGGTGGCCACCAATATCCACCTGGATCATTCCTCCCCCCTTAGGAAGCAATGGTCCCCATTGCATTGAGTTCCTCCATGAGATGAGGAAACTTCTGTTGAACTTGGTCCTTGGTGAGCCATTTGCCTTGGTGAAGGAGTTGGCCTGCTTTCACAACTCGATATAGCAGTATACTTTGTTTTTGGGTGTGCTTGATCTATGTATCTATGATCTAATCAGTTCTGGCTTGTTCCATGTAGTCTGGATTTAACTCTGTTGGTGTGAGTTGTTCTGCCATGTCAGATGTGTCTAGTAGAGGTGGAAAGTAAGGCCGAAGGCAGTCCACATTGAACACTGGGTGCAGACCAAGGAGTGGTGGAATGTTGAACTCAAAGGAATTTTCCCCTATAGCCTTGGTGAGGGTGTACGGCCCATATTGGAGTGGGTGAAGCTTGAGGTGGGGTCCAGCGAGGCGCTCCTTTCGCAAATGCAGCCACACTTTGTCGCCCACTTAGAAGTTGTGTGGCACTCGATGTTGATCATGTCATTGATTTTATTTAGCATTGGCTCTGTCCAAGATGTCATGAACCTGTTGGCGGATGTGTTTAATGTGCTCAATGAAGTTGTTTGCCTTATCCGTCTCAGACTGGGCATGAGATGAATCTTCCTGAGTAGCCACAAATGGCATGGCTATGTTAATGGGACATAGTGGCTGGAATCCCAAGCCCACTTGAAAGGGGTTGTGGCTGGTTGAGATATGGAGAGCCTGGTTGTAGCTATGTTGTACATAGGGGAGGCTCTCATCCCATATGTGTTGATGCATTGAATTGTACATGCACAGAATGTGTACGATCATCCAGTTGACGACCTCTGTTTGGCCATCAATTTGCAGATGGAAAGCTGTGGATTTGGTGAGTTTGGTGTCCAACATCGACCAGAGGCTGGACCAAAATGTACTGAGGAACCTACTATCCTGATCTGAGATGATAGAATGTGGGATCCCAAAGTGTACCCACACTCGTTCAAAGAAGAGTTTAGCAGTGGCTTCTGCTGTGATATTCTTCTTGCAGGCCATCATAATGGACATCTTTGAGAATCGGTTGATGACCACAAAAACACAGTCATTGCCATGCTTAGTAGAAGGAAGGCCCAACATGTAATCCATAGAGACGGATTCCCAAGGTCGATTGGGGGTAGGAAGCAAAGTATAGAGGCCTTGCTTCTTGATGGTCGGTTTGGCAATGGCGCAAGCAGTGCAAGACTTGAAGTACTTCCCGACATCTTGTCAAAGGTTCAGCCAATAGAAATACTTTTACAGTACTACCATGGTTTTCTCGACCCCGAAATGCCCAGTGACCTGACTGTAGTGCGCCTCCCAAATCATCTTGGCATGCTCACTTGAAGGAACACAAAGCTGTCCCAGGTGACAAAGTAGGGCAACCTGGAGGTGAAAATTGGGAACTTGCTTACCCTCCAAGAGTGTATTGTATGTGTGGCCAAATTCTGGATCACTTGTGTAGAGAAGCATCCAATCGGAAGTCTCATGCCCACAAGAGTTGAGCACAGTGGTTAGAGCCATGATGGGTGGTCGACTGAGGCAGTCTGCAACATTATTGGTGTTGCCTTTTTTGTACTTAATGTTCAAATGAAATTGTTCCAGGTATGTGGACCACTTCTGACGGTGATCGTTCTGCAAGTTCCCTTGTGTCTGTATGAACTGCAGGGGTCGGTGGTATGTGTGGATGACCATTTCCTTTCCCAAAATGTAATGCTTCCATTTCCGAAAATCCTGCACAATGGAATACATTTCTTTGTCATAAGTGGGATACTTTTGGACTGTGTTTGACAAGTGTCTCACTGTGATATGCCACTGGATGCCCATGTTGAGTAAGGACTGGCCCAATAGCATGGTCAGAGGCATCTATCTCGATCTCAAATGGTTGTTGCAAGTCTGGTAATGTGAGCACTGGTGCAGAGCAAAGGCGATGCTTCAACTCCCCGAACGCCTTCTGTTGAGATTCACACCAAAAGAATTTTTCTTTAGCTCCTCCCTTGGTGACTTGACTCAAGGGCCAAGTGATATGAGAGAATCCCAACGCAAACCTGCAGTAGATATTGGCAAGACCTAAAAATATGCGGAGCTCTGTTAAGGTGGTTGGGGCTAGCCAATCCCAAATGACTTGGATCTTTGTTGAATCCACATGCACCCCCCCTTCATCAATAATGTATCCCAGATACTGAACCTGGGTTATGCCAAAAGTGTATTTCTCCACAT
>JZKD02S1179084.1:562883-574104 GCA_000966675.3 Picea glauca | reverse complement strand
AAAAAGGCCTTCAGAGCCTCATTGTAATCATCTTCTTGCGAATGCGAGTAGCCATCACATCTCTTCTCAGAGATAAGCTACCACCATTCTAGCGAGTCTTTCACTTTGTATTTTTGCAGTCTCTGTACATTTGTTTCATTAATAGAAATCGTGTATTACTGTATATCTATGTTTATGGTGGCATCTCTGATACATTTCTGTTATATTATTGAATATCTGTGATATCTCTGTGCATTTCTTTATTATATCTCCGATCTCATTTCGTGTCGAAAATAATCCGGATCACAGTGCAATGTATTCTTTTGAACTTACTAGAGCCACAATATAGACATCAATTTGTTTTGAGGAGTCATATGCACCAGTACATATTAATCATAATAACACACTGTCACACACTATTGAGAAAATGCATCGTTCTGTAAATGATATAATGTACACTAATATTTATTGTTTCAAAATTGTACGGTGTTCATGTTTGAAATATTAACAGGGGCACTACAAAATTTATCGTATGAGTGCATTATATTTATTATTCACACCATATAGCTAACTATTATTTACACATTGGGGCCTTTACTATATTATACACATCGGTGCATACTAAATATAATTTTTCTAACATATTGATACGTACTAATTATAGAATTATCAGGGTATATTCTATATTAAATGCACCAGGTCTCAGAATAACATTATCACATCGAGGCTAAATATAACTTAACGACACCAAAACGTAATAATCTTAAAGTTCACATGTTTTATCTATAACCTTATCGCATCGGGGCATACAAATACTAGAGGGCACAAGTACATCATAAGAGAAACATGCAGACCCAGTGCGTAGTAATTATAAGAGCATCGATGCTATGCATACGATGAAAAATGGGGAACTGGTGGGCATTAGTTATAAATGTATTAGGGTGTGTTTTTATTCTATTCATTTATTGGGAATTTTTATTATATTACAGTGCATGTGCATTTTATTATATTAACACCATGATGCATGTATTTCAATACCGCATTGGTTCATTTTGAGAAGAAACGCACCGAAAAAATAACCTCTGCTACAACCTCCATCCATCCATTTTTTTTTACTTATATATAACATGCACTAAAACCTCTGCATCCAATAGAGGAGGTTGTAGCAGAGGTTCTTTTTTAATTTTTGCCAAATTTTGTTACACTAAAAACCTCTGCAAAAACCTCTAGTATAAGGTGTTCTCCTTGTAGTGTATTAAGATTTTCAAACCGAGAATCCAAGCCAAACATACTTTCTAAGTTCTTGATCCACTCACTTCTCTATCATACACACAAAATCATAGAATGGATTCGGCTACAAGTAGGAGTGTAAGGTCAATATTGAAAAATTCCCCCTCCCATAGAGCATGTGTTGTAAAAATGAATTGTAGTATGGATTAGGTCAAAATATAAGGGTTTTTTCCTTTCAATATTCATCGTTGAATCACAATAATGATCATAATTTATTGATTACAATTACACCCACAAACATTACATCCATTTTTTTGTAAAGTAGATGTTTGTCAATATATTTCACTTTTAACCATATGACATTACCATTTTCCAATCACATAACCATAAGTGAATGCTGGATCCTTTACCTCTAATCCAAATTTACACAAATGTCTTGCAACAATAGCCAACACTTATAGATTTCCTTGCATTTCACCTTCAGCATAAGAAAATACATTGACAATTGGGATACTTATTAGCTTCCTAACCATGTTTCAAATTGTTACAAGTGTGATAGACCAAAACCACTGGAGCTAGAGCATACCATACATGCAAAATTCATAAGCATGTCCATACATTTTTAAAATGAGCTTGCAAAATTTGACATGATCATTTGGGATTCAAAGAGCACATATGTCACCATATTAGTGCTAAACATCACAATAGAGAACTTATGATGATCTTGTTACTATAAATCCACATCCCACAAATGATTTCATTATCATAAGCCATCATAATTCATAGGATCATATGTCAAACATGAACATTAGTCATCAACAAGCATACTAAATTCAACTAAGAAATTATCACATGTCATTGGCATATTAAACAAACCTTGAATCAATGGACTATAGCATATTCATTAGTTTGACTTCATTGCACACTAGGAGGATACCCTATAGTGCTTAGCCAAGAATTTGATCTATTAATCATTAACTAGGATGAAACTAGTGTTTATTAGAGTTAGTGTACTATTAAAAATTTTCAATAGATATCTTTGTTGTCAAACTTTGCAATCATGTTTATGTTGATCATTTTCAAGGTCAACAATTGGTATAATAGAAGTTTGAAATTAGCATTGGTAGAGTAATTGCAAAGACTTTTACATATTTAATTTTTGCATTAAAGGTTTGTGTTAGCAAGACGAACAAGTCATAGGATTACCATTTACGAATTACTAATAATATTCCCTGACAATGTTCTCACAAACATATAAAATGACTCGATATATCCTAACAAAGAATTAGTGAACATGAATTTTCCTACCCCAATAGAATTATAGAATTAACAAAATTGTTTGCAAAAATAGAAAAGTAATTTGCTTGTAGAGGTATAGGTTTAGGTCTATTACCTTCAACATTGTCTACCATAATACTCTCCAATAATATATATATTGGTTAATGTTACAAGAAAAAGAAGCACAAAGTGAAAACTAGTTATTCCTACAATATGCATCATAACATTATATACACTCAATCATAACCCTATATATCTTATAGTTATAATGGCTCTTTTCATTATGTCAAGAGACACATTTTAGAACCCACTATACATAGATAATACTTGTTATTAAACATTTACATTTAACAAAATAAAAAAGATGCATTAATTGAGTTAGTTATAAACTACTAAAATAAACAATAAACTTCATTAAAGTGGCTAAATATATATTTCGACAAATCAAATTTATTTATGTAGAGATTAATAGAATCCTTTATCTTAAAGTAACCCAGATCAACTTCTTAAAGGTACAAACTTTTCTTGATAAAAAAACTTGCACCCATAATATTTTAATCTCTATAGACACCTAAATAAATCAAAAAAATTTAAAATGAATGGAAGTTAGTTAAAATGAATAGAAGTTAATTATAAAAATCGATTTTGTTTTATTATTGTAGTGAGTAGCTAGGTATTCTAAAAATGAATTTAATTTATTAATACTTTGAGAGTATGAGAGTAGTCAAGTGTTCTAAGTTATGATATAGTCAGATGTTTTATTAGATTATAAGGATTTATTATGTAACAAAGTCACATTATATAAGTGACTACTTATTAGTAATTATGATTAATAGGTGCCATGCTATCAACAGAGGTTGTTGGATGATGGTTCACAAAATCTCTCAACCACTTTCCCTTTAAATAAGAATTAATTAGATCTTATAACAATTTACAATTTCTATAAAAGAGACAAATACTATTGTATATGTATTCTCAACATAAAGAGATGAAGCTACCTCCATCACACAAATTGAAGACTAGCAATAATCACATTTAAGTAAAAAATCGTTGATATATGCCAATCAACACTTTTCCCCTTTTAAAATTAATGGCTTTGTAATGTCCCTGATCTAAACCATTTGTAATTGTACATATAGGTTGGTGAGTCATTGGTACCAATTGTAAATGTAAATGTACATTTAGGTTGGTGAGCCATTGAAACTAAGTTTGATGCTGCACGCACATGAGTAGTGCGCAGAGAATTGTTATTAAGGATAGAGTGTGCACATTTCGTAGTGTTGCGCGTTGTTGGAACAGGGGCAGACCTAGGGTTCAACACTTCAACAGTGCACCAACAAAACCCTAACTATCGACCTTTTCGGCAATGCCTGTGAAGCAGGTGAAGTCCCACCCGAGGTAGAAGTAGGGGGGGTTGCAGGATGCAAGTTTCTGTAACCAATTTGGGACATAGATCTGTGATAAAAACACTTCACAGGGTATTATAGCAACACTTACAAGGTAATATGCATTATTTTATTAACTTTAATAACATCGCAAAACATACCCTAATAGAGATTGGTGTAGTAACAACAAAGATTAATCATTTCAACCACTTAGTACATATCATTAGGTTAGATCTAGCATTCACTAACACAAGTAAACACTAAGAAACAACATATCTATCTATCATACTTAACAATCAAGGCACTAAGAAGATTCATAACATAATCAATAAAGCACAAAGCAAACCAAAGATACAAGATATATGTGGTTCACCCCAGTGTGGGGCTACATCCACCAACTTCTTCGTATTCTTTATTATTCTTCAATTTCTTACATTCAATTGCTCTTGGTCACTAAGCCATAGAGCCAACCTTCGCAGAGGACAGGAGATCTTCACATTGAGCACCAGATCCTCCTTCCAAAACTAGGTCTAGGCACAGATCCAGCTCCTCTATCGAGCACAAAGCCTTAACACATACACATTTTGTTGCACAAAGAAACCCAAAACTACTTGCACTTAGCCACCACAAGCTATTGACTACTTTCTACAATACATTCTTACTTATTTATACTTTTACAATCTCTTACAAAGAGGCATAATCATGGGTAAACCCCATGGGCTGACATCCCAAAACCCATTAAAAAAAACCTAGGGACCCCTTACTAGGTCCACATAGCCCATAAAATCGGTGAGATCTGTGATCTCAACGCCACATGGGCACTCCATATTCAACCAGCTTGTCAAAGTCCAAAAGTGTCCAAACCCGACCAAGGTTTCCTCTAAACTCGGTCGAGGGCCAATAGGCCCCCAACACTCACCTATGACTCGTCCCAAGTCACTCAGGTCTGGGAAACGCTGCTTTGAAGGCCTCGAGCTTAACTCGAGCTGCCTCGACTTGTTGCTTCTCCTGAGCCTCCTACTCAGCGATCTCCTGGATCGTCTGCTCTGTAACATGCCCTTCCAGGCATTGTTCTACTGATGCAATAACTTGGTCCAATTGCAATCCTTGTCCCTCAATTTCTTTGAACACCTTGGAGGCTTCATCCTGCACAGGTTGTAGATTATGCACGACTTCCATTACCCTGCCCTGGATGGTAGTAATTTGTTGTTTCACTACGCATTTTTCCTGAGATATCTTCATTCTTTTGACTACAGTGATTAGCTTCATCTGCGCCTGCACGAAGAATGCCTTTTGTTGCGCCTCTTGTAACTACGCTTCCAGTTTCCTTAGCTATGGATCTTCTGCGAGGTGTTCATAAGTCTATGCGCTTCTATCACTCAATTGCTTGCACTCTGAGGTGAGGGCCCTTATCCTTATTACTGCATTCTTAGAGGCTTCCTCCCTTTGATCGTGCACTTCCTGTGGGGTGCTCAGTACTTCTTGGATCTCCAACTATGTTATCCTTGCTTGAAGTTGTTGAATGGTTTCAGCAAGCTTCGCCACTTGAACCTCAACCGACTCATATTCCTCATGTGCCAAGCCTGGCACAGAGTGACATGCTTTATTCATTGATTCTTTGACTGTAGCCCATTCTACGAGTAGTTGTTCCTTTTCTCTTTGTAGTTGAGATTTTTCCTCCTGGATCATCGCCTGAAACTCTTCTTTCTCATTTTGACAGGCAGTTACATAGTATCGTGCTACTCGTAATTGCTCTAAGACTTCCTCTTTCTCTTGTTTCAAGGATTCTATAGCCTTCTCCTTCTCTTCTTGGACTTTTTGAATTTGAGCCTGTATCGCATCTGCAAGTCTTCTCAATTAGGTTGGTTCATCCCCCAATTCTTCAATCTGAGACGCAGTAGGTACTATGCGGACCGAACGAATAGATTTTTGTACTTAATTTAATTCCTCCTTGATCCTGCCATATAGTTCATCCTACTTCACTCCATATCTCTACAAGATGTCCTCGGAATCATCCTCCATGGCTCCACGGACCAAACTGATGTTGTCTTCCATGAGCATTGCTTCTAACTAGGGCTTACTAGGGCGGGTCTTCTTTCTTGCTGAAGGTTTCTGCGGAGAAAACTTCCTCTTCTGCGGTGTTACTATTTCATTAGGGGGATATTTCAATGGTGTATCTTCAACTTCTCCTTACTCATCCCCTCCTCCTTGTCCATATGCTCTTTTTCCTCCTCCTCCTAGTGAGACAGAGCCATTGTCTTCAGAGGAGTTGTCCTCCTCATCGGTCTCTATATCCTGGAATTCTTCCTGCTTCTTCTTCTTCTTTTTCCCACTAGACTGTCTGACATGCTTGACTCAGGTGACCATGGGACTTCCTATGGTGTCATTTTCGAAGAGTTCTACAATAGTGACGGGTACGAGGAACTCCTATGGCCATTCCTTGGTGATCTTTTCCATGTCTTCCTATGTTATCTTGTAGTAAGACTATAATTCTTCCTTATTCTCGTCTCTGTGCGCAGTGATATAGATGAAATGTAGATCTGCGCGGAACCTTGCTATTGGTCTGTATTGGTGTAGGGTGCATGGTGTCATGCGTGGAAATGAATCAATGGCAACCTTCAATTGTTGATAATAGGCATGAAACACAATGTTCGATTGCCACTTCTTTGTCATGTCGTTGGTGTACCACAAGGTAGAAAACCTAGTGACCAATGAATCTGATGGTTCAATCTCTAGAAAGGTAGCTCCTTCAGGCATTTTCCAAGTGACAAATGCGATTAACACGATTAGCAAGCTGAAGTGGAATTCGTATCTCAAATCCTGAGCTTTGCAGTAGTCTTTCTCCAGTTTGTTGATGAGGTAACTCGCCCAATTCATCTTCATGCCCTCCACACATTTTTCTACGAGGTCCATCACGAACCCGGTGACCTGTGTGGGGTGGTTCTTCCTTACGAGGTTTCCAGCTATAAGTTGGCAAGCGAGGCACACTACGCCATCCTGTATAAAGGCTACCTTATAGCCTCGCTTTCCTTTTTCAACTTCGTTGTATGCTTCCTTGATGCCTTGAGCCAGGGAGCAGTCTAAGGCCTTCCCTAAATAAACCTATTGAGGGTCAGGTCCCTGCATGCTTAATCCTGTAATCTGGTGGATCAGCGTTGGATCCACAGTAATCCTCCGATCGAGCCATAGGTATTCGCCATGATAACACGACAAGAGGAGTTTAACGCAAGCGTTAACCTTCTAGTGACGTCCAAAATGGGGAATATTCATCACGTTCAGCATAGTGGACTACGCCAGTCCCTTAATCCATGGCTGGGAGACAAGGTGAGGCTTCTTCCCAGTTGATTTCGTCAAGTATTGGTGGGGTACGAGCATAGCATAGTTATTTCTGTCGCCTAGGTTTAAGTTGTTGTTTTTCAGCAGCGAGATCTGTCCTAGCTAGCTTCCTACTATGCATATTCCTTTTGAAATGTATGCGGTGAACAGAGTGTACTCGTAGTCTCATGGAATGATGTCGCGGTTAACTGCTCCAGCCAAAGGTGGAATGTATTCTGGTAGGATTTATGGGATCTTCTTCGCATTAGCCAGATCATCGCAATGCTTACTTCGTTGCTCGGTTGCGGGGTTGACACGGGCAAAATGTCTTCCCGTTGAAGGGGAATCCTATATTCCCTTGGTCGATGATGCCTGGACACCTTCATATAAAGGCCTGTCGCTCATTAGCTTCTTTAGGACCTCCTCGACATACTTCTCTAATTCAGTAGGTTCGCCCGACATTCTCAATTTTAACAAACAGGTCGGGGTAGGAGAATGGATAAGAAGGGTAGAGAAACGGACAGTGACGTCTATTTTCTGATAACACAGCTCAACACACAATCAATTCTCTATTAGCTCAGTTAATCACAGGTGGAAAAAAGTAGTTCCGACACAACGTTCGACGGGTTAAATAAGTGAGGCACCGTAACAGAGTCTTCCAACGGGTAGGAATGCTTCCATCAATGCGATTTTTTTCGTTATGGCACGGTATCAATGTCCCAAAAGCGGTCCATCCACCCATAAATGTGTTTTCTAGACGTTCTGGAGCATCATTCTAACAGTCAAGGTGCCTCTAACGGTCATATATCTTTGCCAAGGAGAAGTCCCATTCTGCGTGGTCTTGTTGTTCCAGCGAGGTTCAAATCCTACGAGACTGCCTCCTGCAAAGTTCTAGTCTGTGAATTCTTCCATCTGGTCTCTGTAAATTCCTATAGATTTTCCATCTTAGCTTTATTTTTACTGAGCTTCCTTGCCTTCTTTCTTGTGATATGAGTCTCTCTAACTATTTTTGGATTCCTCTTTCCATTCTTATTCTTATCTTCTCCTAGTGTAGTGACTTTGCACTGTTGATGTGCTCTCAAAGGGTTCAAAGTTAATATCCCTTCTCTTACTACTTCCTAGGTGGGTGTACTTATTTCTTGCATAGATAGGTCCTTCAAACCGTCTTGCATCATTTCAACCTTGACAGCTAATTATCTTTCCTTTTGTTGCTTCGACTTATCTTCTCATTCTTCTATTAGTCGATCTATTTTTCTAGCTATAAAATCCCTTAGTTCTTGCTTTTTCTGTTCTGTAGCATCTTCCTCTGCTTTTCTTCTGATCTGATCCTTCTCAATCCAAGTCCTACCTAGCAGAAGTTGGAAAGGGGTGTTGTTCTCAACAAACTTAATGACTTCAAATTCCTCTTCAGTCGATGTTCCATGGATAATAATAGGTACATTAGTAACTCTTCCACATAAGGTTATCATCTTACCCTCAAACAAGCCTATCCTTCCCAATGAAGGTATCACGGTGGGATTTCCCAAAAATTCCCAAGGGTCTTCTATCATAATATTCACTTGTGTTTCTTCATCCAAGACACAGTCTATGTCGAAGTCTTTTATTCTCGCACTTATGTGTTGTTTTACTTTCAGGATTTCTGGTAAATTGACATCTTTGTGCTCATTCATTGTTTCTTTCAAATGTACTAATATAGTCTAAGATTTCTCTGATTCTTTCTCTTTATGATTTTCTAACATGTGCTTAGTCTCTTGATTTCCTTCATAGTTTTATTTTCTCATGTTCATTCTTTCAACTTTAGCAATCATCCTTTGAGAATCCTCAACCTCATGACCAGCAATCTTACAACAAAGACATATAGGACATGTACCTGGGCATTCCTTAGCAAGAGGTCCTGATCTTCTGCAGTTATAACACAATATCAATACTATTTTTCTCTTGTATGTTCCCCAACTTCTTTTGTACTGCGCACTAGGATCACGGTGTTGGACCTGCAATCTGCAAAAATTCTTTCTAGGTTCCTGCATCCACTTATTAGTCCAAAAGTTCTTTCTATGCATAGGAATAACATATCTTTCCTCACTTATATTAGCTTTAGTTAGATCAAATATTTCTTCCAACTGTTCCCTAGCTTTCAGACTAGGACAGAATCTATTAAACATACTTAAATTCATGCTTTCGAAACTAAAAATTTCACTTATCTTACTCTTATCAAAGCACAAAGATTTACCTCTTTTAATATCTTACCTATTTTCTTTAGATCAGACTTCTTTCTTAGCACAGAGCTTCGCAATTCAAGTAGAGTACTGTGCACTTCAGTAGCAGATCTACACACAGAGCTTCTCTTTTCTTTACTTCAGCTCCCAACAATCACAACTTCAATTCATGGCAACAGAACCATTTTTTTCATAGGGGCAGACCCCGAGTTCAACACTTCAACAATGCACCAACAAAACCCTAACTACTGGGCCTTTTGGAAATTCCTACGAAGCAAGTGAAGTCTCACCCGATGATCTAAAAATGAAGAAGACTAGTATTCTTGAAAATATTTGCAAGATTTAATTTTATGTGTTAAAATGCAAATGGATCAAATTTGCAACACAACCTTAATAGAATTTACTCATTCTATAAACAGTGAACAGAAAACACATAACACGGCAAATGATAAAGGAGTTCACCCCTCTCTTGGGCTACATCTCCTGGTCCAGCTTCTAATGGATCTTTTGTATTATTTTCTCAAAGTGCTCAAAAAATGTTCTTTACAATGCTCAAAATTCCAAATAGATGGCTCCAATGGCTCCAGAACGTCCAAAAACCCCTAGCTGGGATTTTTTGGCACCTTGTTTGGCCAAAAATTGAAGAAGATAGGCTTCCTGGAAGTTCCCCTTCAAACTTGCTATCTCTGCATCGAAAAATTGCACCCTTGTTGGCTCAACCTAGCCCCCATGTGCTTTTAAGCGTTAAAACTCAGCACTGGATGCAACCACACAAACGGTGCGAACTGTAGGACGATTACAGGCGCACCTAGCCCCTAACCGCTAAGGGTATGGTTGTGTGACCCATATGACCGCGTGCAAGTGCAAAAATAGGCCCCTTTTCCAAAAGCCAATGGTTAAAGGACAAGTGGCGGGTCATTGGTTTGTATAACTGTTGAAACTAAATCAATATGCAATCCGTGAGCACGCGCGCCAATCGACATAGCAATGGGTCATATGTTAACGCAATATGCCACTGGGGGCTGGGGCTAAGCCCCAACCCGGCCCCGCGCCAACCATACACAAATGCAATTTTAAATATCTAATATGCCATATATATAACAAGGTTTAAATGGTGGTGCATCGGTTGGCGGCCCTTCCCACGTCTCTTCCCCTACCCGGAGGTCGTGGGGTCGAGTCCTGCCAATTGCAAAGATTTTAGACCACCGACCAGGTGACACGTCGCGACCATTGATTGGGCCACGTGTCACCATACAATTAGCCACCATAATGCCACGTGTCATACGGACTGTACAGTCAGCATCCATTTTTTTGCATGTTTGTCATTTTGAACAGAACGCGATATCTCTCGCTCTCGATGTCCGTTTGAACCCAAATGAGTTATGTTGGGTTCGTAACGATGAGGCCTACGCTCTCATTCGATTTGAAGTGATTTCAAGCACTTTGAATTTTGAGCAAAATTTGATCCCCTGGATCACACCTCCCCATTGGAAAGATTTTGGACCTACAAAAGACTATTTTCATTCTATCTGAAGATGAGGGTATAGCTCCCTCACCTTTCCAACCTCAATCCACTTGGCTTTGCTTGGATTTGTACCTTTAATACCAACTCGAAGATACTCCACATTTCCTCGTTTTGAAGTTTGCATTCTCCTGTCAAGGATTGTGTCTTCATGTAGTTTTGTAAGATATTCTGGGGAGAAATCATCTATAGAAAGAATTTGAACATGCTCTCCTTGATCATCAATCAAAGGAGGCTCATACAATTTCAAATTCTCAACATTAACAACTGCATACATTTGCATATAAGGAGGCAAA
>JZKD02S1179084.1:527985-540730 GCA_000966675.3 Picea glauca | reverse complement strand
AGATTTTTATTTCATGTACTTTTTATTTTGATTTCATGTTATTTTATTTTGATTTCACTATTAGAATTTATTGCAAAGTGTGGCAGTGCAGGAACAATTGGATTTCCATCTTTCACCATACATGAGCCTATAATGGAGAATCCCACTACACTTAGATTTTTTTTTCCAAAATTGAGTAGGTTACACCTTGCTAACACATGCACAATCAAGACCTCCATCTGTCACCCTACATGCACCTATAATGGAGTGTTTTACTTTGACCGATATTTCTTTTAAGCTTGATTGAGTTTCCCTTTTAAGAATGTGCAAAGTGTTAATTGATGTTAGTTTAGTTTCTCTAGGAGATAGAATCAAAGTTCATATTTTCCTTTCATGAGACAAAAATGAATAGGTCCATCACCTGAGGAAGAACTTTAGATCATATGCTTGTTTATGAGCTTTGCTTTCTGAATTTTGAAATGTGTGGAGAGTGTTATCTATGAAGTGTGAAAACAGAGTGTTGGTTTCTAGATTGTTTTCTTATTTAGGATATACTCATCAAACATAGATAAACCACCTGTTGCTGGAACATATAGTGTAACAACTCTATTGATTACGAATCTCAGTTGATAATTTATGTTTGGTAATATATTATGCATATAATTGCAACAACATTTTGGTGTCGTTGTCGGGGAGTTGTAAACAGTAATAGGTAGTATTTGGATTAGATTGCTTTAAAGGTTTTAGATTGGTTTTATGGATGACCTAAGGGCAGAGGGAAGACTGTAAGACGTGCGGGAAGAGCCCATGCATCCACTTTAGCGGGGTTTCTCCAAAATTATGTTGTCCTCTCCCTTTCATGCAAAATTATTTTTCTTTTAATGCAAGTGTGTTTTTCCTTATTTTATGCAAAAGTGAACTTTTATTTATGAAAATTCAGTTTTATTTATGATGAGTTTACTTGTGTGAACCGATAAACTAGTGACAACAAGGTCTCAGTAACGCAAGGAGTTCAAGTTTGGTGTGTTTTATTTTTGCAAATAGTTTTTAGTTCTTAGCTTTAAAATTCAAATATTTGATGATAAATCATTTTTGGGGTGCTATAAGAACCCTTGAGTACTAATTTGTGTTGCGAGAAAGGGATCATCAACAAGCTAGAGTAATGATCAAGAGATTGAATAATGTTCCTCCAAGAATTTTCTCACATTCTAGCAGCAGCTAGGATATCTGCCTCTCAGGAAGAGCATATCTTGACAGCAATCAAAAATTTAGTTGTCTCTCCACAAGAAGATTTAGAAGTCCCTTCGGATTCCTATTGTCAACTTTTTGAGGAGACTAAAGAATCATGGATAGAATTCAATGGAGAGAAACCATTGGAACCTGACATTAAGGATTTCTTAGCATGTATCTCAGCAGATCCAATATGTACTCCAAAGACAAATCATCTTGAAGAGGATAATATGCATAGCATGGGAGAGGAAGACATTCAGTGTGACCTAAACAAAGAAGAGAAACAAGAATATCATGATCCTATTGAAATATGGTTTCAATTAGTTATTAGGTCACACTACTCTTTTACTTTTCATTGTTGTTTGATCTCATCTTCAAAGTAGTTGGTCCTTCATACTCCGGTATGCATTAAAAACTATCTTTTAAACCCGAGTATGGATATATTTCTAACCTTGTTACGCACATGGCTTCACTGGAAGTATTCTTATACTTGAAGGACATTTTATTTTGTTGAATTAGAGTAGGATAAGTAAATAAATAAATAAATGTTGCACATAAGTGAAATGCAACATATATTTTATACTTTTCATAAATGGGGATGTCAAAAGCTAATAAAGAAATCGGTTTAAGATCTTTTATTCCTATAATAGATTTCTTTCTAAAAGTTATGATAATTTTGTTTGGAATTTTATGAGAAGGTAATATTTTCATCCTCCGAATGAACACATAATACTGGAAGGGTTTCAAAAGAGGAGAAGGCATCCTTGTCAACGGAAGATAACACTTAAGGGAGTGCTTCATGACCTATTTCTTCAAATTTCTTTTTTTTCCTTAAGTTGTTAAAAAAAGATGCTTTTGTGCTTTATCATTACCTATCTATTTTAAGACCACTATTTCACAAGGATGATCGATTAAGTGATCTTTTTAATAGAAATTAAAATTGAATGTTAATTCCAAACTATTTTATTCATAGCTAATAATTCAACTTTTGACATTTTCCCTAAATTTTCTATTTGTAAGCATGAATAAAAATATAGTTTTAATTAGTTATATTGGTTTGTTTTTAGCAGATGTTCGCAACCCTCTAAGAAGCCTTTTTTTAGTGTCTCACATTGTTTGCATGAGGCCATGTAAAACCTTAAGCATGGGGGAGTGGTTGTTGAGACCTTCATATTCTTTTGCAACTTCCGTCAACGAGGCCAAATCAACATGTTCAATGCTAGAATTTGATAGTCATTTCTAGAATTCTAGTATCGTTATGTTTCGGTACTGGAGAATTATGTTCTAGTATTGCAAAATTTTGTTCCGGTATTGCTCTGTTCTGATACTGCAGAATTATGTTCTGGTACTACAGAATTTTGTTCTGGTATTACTCTGTTCCGGTATTGTAGAATTATGTTCCGGTATTGTAGAATTATGTTCCGGTACTGCAGAATTTTGTTAAGGTACTGCATTGTTCCAGTACTATCTATTATGGTACTGCAAAATCATGTTCTGGTACTATCTTGTTCCGGTACTGCATAATATTGTTCTGGTACTATCATGTTCCAATACTATTTGTTCTGGTACTACAGAAACCTGCTCCATTACTTATCTGGTACTGACACCAAAGTGATATGATATTTGTCATGTGCTTAACATTGTTTTCACTTCAGGTAATTGGATGTATGAGATAATATTTTCATGTTCTTTCTATCAAGGATCATTTAAGTCTTGTGTTGCATTGTTCTTTACTCTCATATACATCTTCCTCCTACATTATTACACTCACCCCTAAATGAATCATCATTTCTATCATTTAAGAAGATATTTTCACATTGATATCTATATGGTAATGTGTGCACCTGTCTTATTACCTCATCATTACGAAAAAGTGATTAATAATTGAAATATCCATTGAAAAGTGGTGACACCATTATGTCTAATACTAACCTAGTTGATTTAGCAAGTTCTTATCCAAGTTTATCTTTACAAGTTTCTCTTGGGAGGTATTGATGAAAACCTCATGTGGTGGACCGCCCTTGCAAAACCTCAATGAACTTTCATGAGAACCCTAATAGGATTAAATAGATGGATCTCTTATTCATTACCTGAGATGTTCCATTATACATTGAATAGATGATATTTAAGTCTAATATGGATGATGTCACCCTTGGGATAATTGAAAACAATTAATTATGTGCCTAATAACTCTAAAACACTCTTGTACCACCTACCTTCCTTATACTCTAAAGTTGTCAATGAACAGTATACATTATTCTAAATCTTTTGAGTAATATAATAAAAAGGAAGTATCAAGAAGTACAAGTAAACTCGTCGAGGTACTGAACAGGCATGTTGGCAATGAAGCCATGCTTGTATGGTACTAAGGTAAACTCGTTAGGGTACTGAACAGGCCTACTGGCAACAAGGCTATGTCGGGTAAAGGGAGTTGAAAAACATAAAGTGGCACACCTAAAATTGAACAAAAACCATTGGGTCGCATTCTGAAGTAATCATTATCAAATCAAGGCTAGGAGATGACCTTTATATCTCTCAGATGATGTTCTTAAGAACCTTCAAGTATCCACTTTAGGTTTATATCTTTAAAATAAATAGGTTTGCATGAAAGTGGGACCCTCAATATATGTAATTCAACTTACCTAAGCAAGAAGAACTTCATCTCTAATAACTTGGATAAGAAACGAGCTAATCATCTTGGGATGTATTCTTTTATGTGTTCCTCTCTTCAAATGAGATCTAAACTATGCTTATATCACTTTTATTTTAAAGGTAATCTAGCCAGGGGGGCTATTAGTCAATTTTTTATGAAAACTCTTGCCCACTATCCTATAATCATATTAGAGTCACATCCATCCCTTTCTCCTAACTATGATCCACAAAATATTGGATAAGACTTAATGTCAAATCACTAACATTTCTAATCTATTACTCATGACTCCACTTTTCCATCATAACTACTTTTCCATGGGTAAGAAGTGTGAAGCATAGGCCAGGAATTTTATATTGTATAGTAGGTTACTTAAAAGAGAACTTAAGGAGTTGAAGAAAGGTGGAACTTTAGGGAATGCTTGATCGAGTGAGGAGTACCATGAATTTTGAAATTTTGAAGATCATTGTTGCATGAGGACATGCAATGGATAAGGCATGGGGGAAATGTTGAGCCTCCTTTTTGTCACCTCCAATTGCCTTATCTTGTCCCATATCCTAACCACTTTTTCCTCATACATATGCACTCTCTGCCTATTTTCCTCAACGGACATGTCATTTAGCAATTGTTTTGTACATATGAGGTAAATTATGTTTAATCATGATTTATGATGATTTATTAATGATTTGGATTGAATATTTGATGTTTAAAGCTCTCTAATTACTTTGAATGATCTAAGAAGACCTTATGACAACAACCCTTATTCAACAGGTACATGTTTTTGCGTTCATCCGGTACTCATATCATCCGGTACCAATGTTCTGCTCATCTGGTACCTATTTCTGTGCTAGTCTGATACTAAAAATAATTCAAAAATTTGGAATGCTTCTAGAAGAAAATATGGGACATGGGTTTTGTCTAGAGGGACGTTTACATGCAGATGCATGGTCAAAATTCAACCAAATCACACGTGTGGACCTCTAGCTCAAGGGGGATGATTCTGTAAAAATTAACAAAAATCTCAAACTTCCAACTTGCGCCTCGGTTTTTGTGCAGATGACATCACATATAGAAATTATACGAAATGGGTTTTGTCTATAATGTGGAAAACTAAGTATAAGTTGGACACTTTTCCAAAATTCGAATTGTTTGAGAAGATATGGGTGGATCTCTAACTCGAATTTGCCCAAATTGATGAAAAACAAAGATTTTTGGGATTTATCCTAAAATTGTAAAAATTGTTTTCTGAGTTTGGGGATTTAGTTTCATCCATTACTCCATGGATTTTATGTATAAATAAGACCTCATAGGTCTGAGGAAGGGAGGAGGAGTTGTTATGCTACAAATTGGATTCATGAAAAGACATTTTTTGTAAACCTACTTGTTGAAGATTAACGCAAGTTTGAATTCAATGATCTTGTGTGTCTTTTAAAATTTAGCATCTGTTGATCTAAAACATTCCATGTTGGCATCAGCAAGGGCCACCGATCCAACTTGGTAAGCTCATTGTAAATTATTAATACAGATTTTTATTTCATGTACTTGTTATTTTGATTTCGTGTTATTTTATTTTTATTTCACTAATAGAATTTATTGCAAAGTGTGGCAGTGCAGGAACAGTTGGATCTCGATCTTTCACCATACATGAGCCTATAATGGAGCATCCAACTACACTTATATTTATTTTCCAGAATTGATTAGGTTACACCTTGCTAACACATGCACAATCAAGACCTCCATCTCTCACCCTACATGCACATATAATGGAGTGTTTTACCTTGATCGGTATTTCTTTTAAGCTTGATTGAGTTTCCCTTTTAAGAATGTGAAAAGCGTTAATTGTTGTTAGTTTAGTTGCTCTTGGAGATAGAATCAAATTTCATATTTTCCTTTCACGAGCCAACAATGAATAGGTCCATCACCTGAGCAAGAACTTTAGATCATATGTTTGTTTACGAGTTTTTGTTTCTGAATTTTGAAATGTGTGGAGAGTGCTATCTTTGAAGTGTGAAAACAGAGTGTTGGTTTCTAGATTGTTTTCTTATTTAGGCTATACTCATCAGACATAGATAAACCACATGTTGCTGACACATATAATGTAACAACTCTATTGATTATGAATCTCGGTCGATAATTTATATTTGGTAATATATTATGCATATAATTGCACCAACACATACTTATCTAGATCTTAAGATAGTGGAAAGATTCCATTTTATGAGAAGCAAGCTTGGAAAATCTAGGTTAGTGAAGTTAGCTACAGGAGAAAAAAGGAAAATTAATGAGATGGTCAAGGCATGTCCAATGGAGATGAATGAACTACATACAAAAGCTTATTTGAATATCATACCTTTTGGGTTCGTATGACTGCCTCATCAGTATGGATGGGTTGGACGAACACAATGTTGTCCTGGACTATTACAATAAGGAATTTACTTCTTTGGATGAGGAAGGAAACTTAAGAACAGTTCAAGGAATTCCAAGGGTTGTAATTTTTAGAGAAATTTCATCCTAGCAATTGAAGAAAAGCTACAGGAAAGGATGTCAAGTAATTGTAGTGCACATGGAAGAGGCACCTAAGGATAAAGTGCTAAGTATTGAAGATTGCATAGTATTGAAAGAGTATGAGGATGTCTTTAAAGAGATATTGGTATTGCCTTCAAAAAGATATATTAATTTCTCTATAGATATGATGTTGGGAGCAACACCCGTATCCAAGAATCCTTATAAGATGAGTACACCAGAATTGAAGGAGTTACACATGCAACTTAAAGAGATTATGAAGAAGGGGTATATACGCCCAAGTTTGTCGCCTTGTGGTTTCCTAGTATTTTTCCTGAAGAACAAGGATGGTACGCTAAAAATTTGTATCGAATTTAGGCAGTTGAACAAGGTAACAGTAAAGAACCAATATCCTTTGTGAAGGATAGTTGACCTTTATGATTAGTTGTGAGGAGAGCATATATTTTTAAAGATTGATCTTAGATATGACTATTACCAAGTGATAATAAAATAGAAAGACATCAGTAAGACTGGCTTCAGAATAAGGTATGTTAATTATGAGTTTATAGTGGTGCCATTTGGGTTGTCAAATGCACCAGTTATCTTCATGTGTTTGATGAATGGAGTTTTCAAAAGTTATTTAGATAAGTTTGTCATTGTATTTTTGGATGGCATACTTATTTATTCAAATTCTGAAGAAGAGCACGAGCCACACTTGAGGATGGTACTGAAGGTATTGGGGGGCATCATATTTATGCAAAGTTAAGCAAGTGTTCATTTTATCAGTGATAGATTCATTATTTGGGTCATATTATTTCTAAGGAAGAAATAGTTGTGGATCTAGTGAAGATAAAAGTAATTAAGGAATGGTCAACACCAAGAAATGTCGCAGAAGTAAGGTCCTTTATGGGATTGACAGGTTATCACATAAGGTTTTTTGAAGGATTCTCATAGATTGTGCATCCAATTTCATATTTGCAAAAGAAAGGTGCACGATTTGAATGGACTTGAGATTGTGCAAGGAGTTTTCATCACTTGAAGAGTTTGTTGACAAGTGTGCCAATTTTGAGAATTGTTGATCATGATGAAGACTTTTTTGTTTACACTGACATGTGAAAGCAAGGATTCGGTGGAGTCCTTAGTTGAAATGGACATGTGGTGTGCTACGAATCAAGAAAGTTGAAAGAGAATTAAAGGCTCTATGCTACTCATGACTTGTAATTGGCAGCCATAGTGCATGCCTTGAAGATGTGGTAAAATTATCTCATGGGTAAAATATTTGAGCTAAGAATAGACCATAGTGGTATGAATTATATGTTTGGAAAACCAAGTTTAAATGCCATACGAAGCAGGTGGTTAGAGTTCCTCGGTTAGTATGACTTTGAAATAAAGCATATCAGAGGAAAGGAGAACAAGGTGGTTGACGCACTCAACAGGAGGGTGCATGAGATGCCTGCTATAGTCATTAGCATCTACAAATCCGATTTGTGTGACAGAATTTTAAAAGTTTCCAAATAACATATGCACTATGTGGAAATAAAGGTGAACAACAAGGTATGTCACAACAAAAATTTGAAGGTTATGAACTAACAGAGGATGGAATCCTCATGTATAAACACAAAGTCTATGTGCCAAATGATCAAGAGTTGAAGGTATTGATATTTTCAAAGATGCATAAGGTTCCTTATGCAAGACATCTAGGTTACCAGAAGACAATTTTCACAATCAAGAAACAATATTTTTGGCCAGCTATGAAAAAGGAAGTTGTTGATTTTATTGCTAAATGTATGGAATGTCAAAAGGTCGAGGTTGAGCACATACATCCAGCTAGTTTGCTACAGCCTTTGCCCATTCCTGAGTGGCAGTGGGAAGTTGTGACCATGAATTTCATTACCAAGCTTCCTAGGACTTCTAAGTAACATGATTCTATTTTGGTAGTGGTGGACAAGCTTACTAAAGCTACCCATTCTATTTCAATGAAGTCAAAGCACAAGGAAGCCGACATTGTTGAGGTATACATGCGAGAAATTGTTAAGTTGCATGGTGTACCTAAGACAATTGTGTCTTACAGAGATTCCAAGTTCACCTCAAACTTTTGTAAAGGATTATTCAAAGGATTTGGGACAAGTTTGAATTTTAACACACCATATCACATTGAGTCAGATGGACAAATAGAGAGGGAAAATCGAGTGATTGAAGATATGCTCAAGGTGTATGTAATGGATAATCCATAAAAATGGGAAGACTACATTCATTTGGTAGATTTTTCTTACAATAATGGGTATCAAGCATCTTTAAAGATGAGCCCATTTGAGGACAACCTAGTAGAATGCACACTAGTTGGGACAACCTAGTAGAATGCGCACTAGTTGAGCCAAATCTACTCCGAGAAATGGAGGAGAAAATGGTAAAGATCGGGAAAAATATAAAGGCTTCCCAAGGCAGGCAGGAAATGTGCACAGATAAAGGAAGAACCCAAAGAGAATTTAAAATGGGTGATCAAGTGTTTTTGAAAGTGAAATCCAGGCGTAGTTCCCTAAAGTTGGGGAAGTGTTCTAAGTTGGCAGTGCGCTATTGTGGGCCATTTGAAATCCTAGAGAGAATTGATGATGTCACATATATGCTTTCATTTTATGCATCCTTATGTATTCATAATGTTTTTCATGTGTCATTGCTTAAAAAGTATGTACCTGATGCTAATCATATTATTGATTGGAATGTGATTCAGGTGGAGCCAGAAGGAGATTTTCAGGTGCAGTCGGTTTGCATATTGGATCAGAAAATCAAACATCTCTGGAACCAATCCATGGAGATGGTAAAAGTCCAATGGAGATGGTAAAGGTCCAATGGACCTGCTATGGTCTCAAGGATAGAACTTGGGAGAGTGAGGATGTTATGCAGGTAGAGTATCTGCATCTTTTTGAAAATTTTCACACCATGTACAAAATGTTAACGTGGATCACAACTCTAAGATAGATAATTTACACAATAACTCCTTAAAGAATAGGGGAATCCCCTCCAAATAACCAAATACCTTTCATAATTCACAATTCACCTCCTAATAATGAATACATGATCTCTTATATATAGTTATTCACACTTGCACACGAGGCCCCTTTATCATTAGGTCGACCCTACTACATATGTATTTACACATTGCATGTACATTTAGGCCCATATATGCCCCCCCTTGGGATCATATCATGTACATTTAGCCATATATATACCCCCCTTGGGTCATAACATAGTACCCTCCTTCAAAAATCTTTGTCCTCAAAGCTTTGCATTTAAAGGCTTCACATGTGATGAAACCAAGTAATATGATTTTTTTTATGTTCCTACTTTCTTCATTCCATTGTTGATGATCTATCCATCCAAAATTAATTATTTTCGGTCTTAATCCTTGGTGTCTAGTTGTTGAATAATTGTCTTTCCTTTGATTCCATGTATTTTTGTCGAAGTGTCTCCAATTTGTAGTTGTTCTTGGTCTCTGATAATAGCTTGTTGAAGAGTAGTTTGGTGATCCCGTGTTCCATGAAAATTGATAAGTATTCCATCTTCTTCCTTCATAATGTTCAGATTATCCTTCTTGTCTTCCTTGAAATGTTTATTGCTAATGAGGTTGTCAATACGGTTTCACACTTGATGGTATTCCTTCACTCTACACATGCATTTCATCTATCTTATTTTCAATGACAATGGAATCCTCGATCATCTTTGCTTGGTATTTTATTACTCCATCCTTCGAGATAATACCATCATATTTGGCATGTACATCCTCTAGATGGAGTTCAAATTATTCAAGTATCTTATGTTGACCTTCTTGAATCTTGTCTTCTTTCTCCTTTTGAAGCTGCAATGTGATCTCATCTAAATTATTTTGACACCCTTCTTCAATTCTAGCTTGCATTTCTGACTTTACCTCATCAGTATTTAAGGATTCCTCAACCTTCAAACAAATTTCCTCTTGCAGTCTTTTGGTAGATTATTCATCCAAGATTCTTCTTTCTTCTTTATTTTGACAATTCTTCTTTTCTTCTTTCAATATCTTAACCTCATCCAATAGTTTTTTATTATGGCTTCGTAATCTACATATCTCTTCATCTTTCTTTTTCAAATCTTCTCTTGATTCATATTTTTCCCACTTGTCTTTGCTAGTATTTTCTTGCTTTAGGTTCTTAACCTCCTTAATGAGTGATTCATTAAGGGATATTATCTTAGATATCTCATCACCCTTCTTCTTTATCTCTTCCTTTTCTTCTTTTAATTCATCTTGAATTCTATACATTTCCTCCATTTTTGTATCCCTAATCCATTTCTTTGAGAAGAGTTTTTCAAATTCTTCCCATGTGCAGTGCCATCTAGTATTTTGATCAACACTCATCCACCACTTTCAATATTCATCAATAAAATAATCTCTTTCCTTTGTAGGAGTCATATTTTATTTTTTTACCAACCTCAACCATTCCATAGGATTGATTTTATCTTTATCTTCATCTCCTGTAAATTTAGGTATCTCCATTGATTCTTAATCGAGGTCCAATCCCAACCCTCAAATAAAAGCTCAATATATTAAGGCTAAATATCTCAAATAGTTGTAATCCTTGTTCCAATATTCTCTTCTATGTGTTATATTTCCAATGGATTTTGAATCAACTCAATAGGACATTCCAATCAAAAGTTATGATAGTTTTAAGTGAACATACCTTTGAAACCTTGATTTGGCGTATATCCTCCTGGCCGACCTTACTTATAATGTATATCTAAAATTTATACCATTATCAATTTAAAATTGAGACCTGTAGTACCATGAAATTTCTTCTCTACAATGCCACAGGTCTGACCAAAATTGGATGTTCCAAGTGGAAGTTATGATCACTTCCCCACACCTTGCTGATTTTTTTCCTTTCCGGTAGAGAGAACTTGTACAACATGCCTCGTGCACATTAATTGATATATAATTATGAAAATTGTACCATAAACAATATGGAATTTCCATTGTTCAATTCAACTAGACTCACTCAATTTGGATTCTCTATGAACAAGTTATGGTTTTTTTACCTGGAACACTTGTTTGAGACTAGTCAATAGGACTAGTCAGCTACCCTATATTACACAGGGTGTGTATCTACAAAATTAGGATGACACAAAAGCTAAAAAATTTATATAGATATATTGATAATTTATATGAATATCCTCCATATTTCAGGGTCTAACATGTTACATAAAAAAAATTATAGCGAAAATTTTGCGATGACTAAATTCATGATGATTCTAGAACCCTATCTTACACATGTTATATCTCTGACATTATAAGGCCTCATGAGATGAAATTTGAACCCCACATACCTTGCTCCATCTACTAAATATACTCCAAGGGGTTCCTTCTGAAACACTATAGAAAAAAAAATTATAGTGAAAATTCCAAGGTGTCTCAGATGTAGCAGCGAAACGAAATGTTATAAACCAAATCACTCAAAATATCATAAAATAACAGAAGTACACACCATGTACAGAATGTCAACGTGGAGCACAACTCCAAGATAGATAAGTTGCAAAATAATCCTTAAATAATAGGGGAACCCCCTCCAAATAACAAAATACCTTTCATGCTTCACAACTCACCTCCCAATAATGAATACATGATCTCTTATATATAGGTATTCACACTTGCACATGAGGCCCCTTTATCACTAGGCTGACCCTATTGCATATGTATTTACACATTACATGTATATTTAGGCCCATATATTCCCCACCTTGGGTTCATATCATATACATTTATCCATATATATGCCCCCCTTGGGTCATAACAAATTTTGTATGTACATGTGTATAGGATGCACTAAGGATAGTGCATAAATAAGGGGGAGGGGAATGTAATCTCCTTGATCTGAACCCTTTGTAATTGTTCATATAGGCTAGTGAGTCGTTGGTACCAATTGTAAATGTAAATGTATATTTAGGCTGGTGAGTCGTTGACACTAAGTTTTGATGTTGTACGCACCTGAGTAGTGCATGGAGAATTGTTATCAAGAGCAGAGTGTGCACATCTCACAATGTTGTGTGCACTTGGGTAAGTGTGTGGGAATGAATTGGGAGTGCTTCCATAGTTGTGTTATATGTGTGTGTGTGTATGTGTGTGTATATTGAGGCCGAAGAGTGTTAAGAACCAAATACCAATATAGCATAGAAAAACCTCAGAAAAATTACTCAACGCCTTGAAAAAGATACAATTTCAGATAATAAGCCTCTTCGAGGGGGCGACTTCCTTTTACCCCACTTAAATGTTCAAGTATAATATGATTCAAAATGAAAATGTCTCCTTGGTATATATAGGAGACTAGGAGGTATAATTACAACTAATGGCCTAAAGCCGACATA
>JZKD02S1179084.1:469976-489782 GCA_000966675.3 Picea glauca | reverse complement strand
TGTTGTATCTTCATTTTCATTTTCCTTCATGTCCAAATAACTTCATCAATATTCTGGTCCAAAACCCATGACTAGGGTTGACATCAATGACAACAACCAATCTTCCAACAAATTTAATCATCAAATTCAATCTAAATAACATCAACTACAAAACAATTTGGCAATTATGCATCATAATTTAATCATTGACCACTATTTAATTTAGCGATTTTAACCTCTACCAAGCATTAATAGTATCAAGGTGCAAGCCGTAATGATCACGTTTGTTTGCAACATTAATTTAAAAACTGTCATTAGGTTACCATCTAAATCATTAAAGCGTGTCAAGGGGCAATCTAAAACATAGTTGGTTCATCAATGTTCCATCAATTTAGCCTTAAAAGCAATCATTTGAGCGAACTTAACTAAGTAAATACTAACATCATAACCATAGTTATATTGTAATTGAAAATTCGGTTTTAATCAAAGATACAACTAAGGGACAAGGTTGTTCTAAAAACATTAAGGAGTTGTCTAAATAAGCTAATCCTTGCTGTAAAAAGTAAAAATAATATCCAATGCTGCCACCACAGTGCACAATACATAAGGGCGGTCAATTAATAACATAAAGCGTGTGACAGGTCAGTCACTGGGCAGTCTAAATATACATGACCTGAATTAGAATGTGGTTAAATCAATTCATGCGCAGGCTGTCAAACAGAAAGGTGAAAAACACAGAGAAGATACACACATCTTTCACTGGAAAGTTTGCAAAGATCCCTGTCGCATTTTGGTGGCCAAACATAGCGGTAATGGCGTCACAACCCTCGTGTGTGCCAGCAACAGAATGGATCAATTAAACCCAGGTCACAATGCCAGAAAACATACCATCATTGCCATTAAAGCAGTTTGTTGTGAATTAAGGATAAGTAAATTCGCATGCCATCAATACCATTCGTAAAGGCCATTAACTACAAATGCATTTGCCAGGATTACAATCACGCTGCCATTAAGCCAGTCACTGTACATTGAAGAATTAAGTGCCATCAATAAAATTTGTAATTGTCAATAAATTAAAGTTCATTGCCGGAATAAAGTCGTGGTGTCAAAGTTTGGTAACAACAAGGAGATAAGATCCATGTCAGTTACAAAACAACCGTGGAAATACAATCTGGGTAACAAAATCGTGATAATAAAATTGTTGGTATCAGTGAAGAATAAAATTCGTGTGACAACAAAAATCGTGGTAAAATAACCGCAACTCAGTCACAAATATTTGGCAAATACAACGGTCATTCTACAGGAAGACGCAGGCATCATTCACTGGCAAACTCGTGGTTAAAACAGGAACACATGGCATTCAATCGGGGTAATAAGGCTGTCTCAAGTGGCATCACTAGAAAAAAAACGTCTATCAGGAAAATGCAATCAAAGGCAGGTACAAAATCCATTCCACTCACTTAGTAGGGAATCAAACGCAGGCTCAATAGAAATTCTGATTTCTTCGAGGAGCATATCGTTGGAAAATGCCTTCGATGAATGAAATGCACAAGAATATAAGTGAAAACGTAGACAACATTAAAAAGGAAAATTCGTGTCCATTAACAACAATCTCAGTCGCGTTTTGAAGGCAACTTCGTGGGCATTTAAACAACAATCTGGTAGCAGGATGTTGTTAAAAAATATCTCAGTCTTCAACAAGGGTAAAAATCACCTCAAGTAAAAACAAAATGAAAACAGATAAATCATTTCATTTTCCATTGCCAGAATACCCAAAATAAAAGGCATACATGAAACCATTTCGTCTTTCCATCGCCAGAATACCAAATATAAAAATTGCAGACAATAAATAATTTCTCTTTTCCATCACCAGAATGCCAAATATAAAAATTTACAGACATGAAATCATTTCTCTTTTCCCTTGCCAGAATACAAAATAAAAAAATGCAGACATGAAACCATTTCATCTTTCCATCGCCAGAATACCAAATATAAAAATTGCAGACAAGAAATAATTTCTCTTTTCCATCGCCAGAATGCCAAATATAAAAATTTGCAAACATGAAATCATTTCTCTTTTTCATTGCCAGAATACAAAATAAAAAAAAGCAGACATGAAACCATTGCGTTTATCCATTGCCAGAATACCCAAAAAAAATTGCAGACAGGGAATCAATTCGTTTTTCCATTGCCATAACACCAATATAGCACATAAAACAGTAAGAGAAACACAATGATCCAATGGGAAATGTCATGGAATGATTGCAGGGGTTCTATCAGTCAAGGCGTAGAGAAAAACCAATCAGGACACAAGATAATACACACGCAGAGGTCATTGCCAGATGGCAGAATCAATAATCAACCAAGGTCAAACATCAAGGGTAGATAGATAACAGGTGCGTCCTTCGCTCATCATCCTCGCACAGAAAAGCAGGGCATTGAGATCCATAGGTCTATTAACGCCGAGGCAACGACTGTAGATCAGGCTCCTGGCCGACTGCTCAGGCGAGGACTGGTGAGCTAGGGACGAAGGAAAAACAACCACAAGGGTCACAATCGAAACACCACAAGGTGGTCAATACATGTGGGGAAACGAAATCCATGGGAGTCAATCAATCATCGAGATAGGCTAAGAAAAATTTTAGTCAAAAATCTAGACAATCATTTCACTTACCTAATTAAAAATGTAGATCCAAGCATAAATCCTACAACAATCTACCATACAAAAATGAAGAGAGCGTATCGTTGCCTGATCGCCCGCTCTGAGTGGACATACCGCGCGCTCCATCCAACTCCTGCTTGTCGACTGGCGAGACTTCACTGGTACCTCCCATCCAATGATATGGGTACTCTTCTCCCCACTTATCCCCCCTAGCGGCAAAGGGGCCACACACACACTATCCAGAGATTTCAGCTAGCTCCCAGCTCGCCTCGCAAGGTCGAGCTACCACTCCTCATCGAGCTGGGTATCCCAACTCCCACAAGCTAAGTCAGTCAAGTAGATATTTATGCATCGTATCGTTACGCAAACAGAAGAGATCCTTCATCCTTCTCCTCCCTTCATTATATAGAGTTTTGAAGTCCCTTAGTTTCCTAAAATCGCATTTAATTAAGTTTTTAAAAATTAAATCCTAAAAATTCCTCCCCGTACAAGTGTCACCCATCCCCTTCATTCCTACAAAAATTAATTTCTTTAACTAATTAAATTCCCTTATTTCCCTCACCCACCTAGAGTCACTCCTAGAATCGCTCCTAGGTGTCCCCAAATTCTCTTACATGTTTTAATGACTTTCCCCATTATCAATTTGCTAGTTCAGTTTTAAATTAGAAATTTCTTAATGGTAGATACCTTACTAAGTTTGACTTTCTGCTTTTTCCCTTGGGTTTCCCTTTTCTTCTTATGTTTCCCTCTCTTCCTAGTTTCCTAAATATTTTAGATTTCCCTCTTTCCCCTTTTCATTTAGGAGTCAAATTGGCAGGTGTAGAAATTAACCCCCTTTTTCCTTTTTCCCTTTTTAGTTAATAATTTTAAATTATCATAAATAATAAAACAATTATTTCCTTCTTTTTTTTTTAATTTTACCCTAACAGTTTTTTATGAATCATTTAAATTGCTTACCCCTTTATTATTACAAGATTTAACGAAGAGTATAATTATTATTTATGTTTATTTTTTATTTTTTATTTTTTAAATAGATAGATAAAATTTTACCACTAGCATAATTTAGACTTAGACTTTAAATTTTCGTACTGGGGGACATTTTATTAGGGATTTTTTTTTTTAAATTCTTAACACTTTATTCATCCTAAGGCCATCTAGGTTCATTCATTTATCATCAACAATGTGATGTTCCCTTTAGGACGCACTAGGTACTCCAAGGGTTCCACTCGCCCTAATTTGTTTCCCTTGCACGACGTGCCCTTCAGGACCCACTACGTGCTCCAAGGGTGCCACTCGCCTCTTTCCATTTTTCTTGCACGACGTGCCCTTTAGGACACACCATGTGCTCCAAGGGTGCCACTCGCCTCTTGACTTGGTAGACATCAAAAACCCCTGGAGTCAATACTCCGCCAAGTGAACTTGTGGGAGACTAAGGGCCTCTAAGGAATAAGGCCCCCGCCTTATTGTGCACCCCTTAGAATCATCATGAGCGACTGTCGCAGTCTCTCCTCACAACATCGTGGGTCCTCTCGAACTAGGTAAACGTTAAATTACAGTTCGAGCCCATGTGGGAGTACTAGTAGGTTGTGTCAGGGCTATTGTCCACACCTCTCCCTCAACATTTCTGGTAGTTGTGCGTGACCCATTTAATCCACATGTGAGTCTGGTCGGAAAGCTATCGTCAGCCTACATCATCAACGAATCATGTCAGAATATATCCATATCATATCATCTAATCATATGCACTAATATCACAGTAAAACAATCAAACCCCAATGGTACACTCCCCAACTCAATCCGGAGTCCAAGGGGTTCCATCAATGCCTCTGCATCCTCGAAGTCCAAGATCCTTCACACTCAGTGAAACCGAGTCAATAGCACATTTCTATGTCAATACAGTAAAACAACATGTCATCAACCCATAATGCCTCATAATCAAAATCAAATGTTTTAATAGCATAATAATCCGGATCACTTGCGAGCAAGTTTCCTCAAAGAATAAGTTCGCTCAGTGCGCCAGAGCGGGATGTTACATACACCCCCTCTTGGTCTAAACTTCGTCCCAAAGTTTCACAGTATAAGTGTCAAAATAATGTGTATCACAGTATCATAATTCTATCTATCAAACAAAAACGAAAACCGTTGGCGCATATCATATGTGTCCTCCCAGGTTGTCGAGTGCGGACTATAGTTGTCCCACTGGAACTTGACCTGATCTACTGTTCGACGTCGTAGCTGTCAAATGCGATGATCCAAGATGCGGATAAACTCAGCCGTGAGCACCCCCTCATCCAATACCTGCAAGGAAATCATGTCAATAACATGTGTAGGATCACTAATATAATGTCTCAAAACAGATACATGAAAAACATTGTGCATACGCCTCAAAGAATCAGGCAAGTCTAGTTGATAGGCCACGAGCCCCTTTCTCTCCACAATCTCGAAAGGTCCCACAAACCTAGGGAAGAGTTTAGCTCCCTTTCCAAACTTGATCGAACTCTTATGTGGTTTAACCCGCAAGAAGACTCGATCGCCGACCTCGTAACTACGGTCGACACGATGCACATCGGCATAACTCTTCTGCCGATCATGCGCTTCTTTAATCCTTTGTCTTATTGTTTTCACTTTCTCTTCCATATCTTGGATCACTTTTGGTCCCACCAGAACCCTATCCTCAAGCCAATCCCAACTCAAAGGCGTCTGACACGATCGCCCGTAAAGAAACTTGAAAGGTTCCATCTTAATGGTGCTTTGGTAACTGTTGTTGTAAGAGAACTCCACCGGTGGCAAGAATTCTTACTAACGCTTTTTTTGGTCCATCAAATACATGTGCAACATGTCCTCCAAGGTCTGGTTCATTCATTTGGTCTGCTTGTCAGTCTTCGGATGATACAACGTACTGATGTTAAGTTGGGTTCCCAAGGCCTCTTGGAAACTTGTCCAAAATCGTCCAGTAAACACCGATCCTCAATCGGATATAATCCTCTTAGGCACGCCATGCAACTTCACAATCTCACCGATGAAAACTTTAGCTATGTTAGGTGCATGATGCATTGTACGCACAGGAATAAAGTGAGCACTCTTCGTCGGAGTGTCTACTACTACAAAAATCAAGTCATGTCTCCTTGCCGTTAGTGGCAATCCAACAATAAAATCCATCGAAATAACCTCCCATTTTGATTCTGGAAAAGCGTGTGGCTGTAGTAATCCTGCTGGGTGTCTATGTTCAGCCTTTACCTGCTGACATTCTAGACATCTGGCCACATAGTTGACTATGTCTGCCTTCAATCCCTTCTAGACGAATAAGGGTTTAAGGTCTGCCCTCATCTTCGTGACTCCCGGGTGAGCCATGTAGATGGCTCTATGAGCCTCACTTAGGATCAACATCCTCAACTCGTCGTTCGGCGGTATGTAAATTCGATTTTTAAACCTCAATAAACCATTGCTATCAAACAAAAATCCTTCAAATCTAGGTACCATCATTGTGTTTTGTCTAATAAAACCCTCGACCTCTTTGTACCAGTCATCATCATGCTGTAAAGTTAGAATCTTTTCACATAGATTTGTCTGAAGAGGCAGCACCGAAAAGATGCATGGTCTCTGACTCAATGCATCTACCACTTGGTTCATTGTTCCTTTTATGTAAGTAATCTTGAAGTCATACTCGCTAAGCAATTCTGACCAATGTCGTTGTTGCGCGTTCAGGTCGCTTTGCGTAAAGATGTGTTGTACTCCACAGTGGTTTGTATTTAGTTCAAATTTCCATCCAACAAGGTAGTGTCTCCAAACCTTCAAGGCATATACGATGGCTATCAACTCCAAATCATGCGTCGCGTAGTTATCCTTGTGCCTTCTCAGTTTCCTCGAGATGTAAGCAATCACTCGTCCGTCTTGCATCAAGACTCTGCCTAAGCCTTCCTTGGATGCGTCAATGCATACCAAGAAGTCCGCGTCCATGTCAGGGACCTTTAGTATCGGTGTTGTTGTCAACAACTCCTTGATCCTCCAAAATGCTTCCGTGCATTTCTCGATCCAAACAAACTTCTTGTTTTTCTTCTGCAATTCCGTGATCGGATTTTCTATCTTCGAAAACGCCTCGACGAACCATCGATAGTATCCTGCTAAACCCATGAAGCTACGCACTTCTGGGACATTCGTCGGTGCTAGCCATTCCATAATAGCCTTGACCTTTGTTGTATCCACGACGATGCCTTTGTCGGAGATGACATGCCCTAAGTAGTGAATATTTGATTGATAAAATGAGAATTTGGACAACTTCCCGTACAATTTGTGCTCTCGTAGACACTGTAGTACCAAGCACAAGTTCTCATCATGCTTCTTCGTCATCCAAGAGTAAATCAAAATATCATCAATGAATACTTGGATGAACTTGTCCAAGTACTCACGGAACACCCCGTTCATCAAACTCATAAATACCCCTGGGGCGTTTGTCAGTCCAAACGGTAAAACAGTAAACTTGTAATGTCCAAACCTCATCTTAAAGGCGGTCTTAGGGACGTCATCTTCCTTAATCCGTAACAGGTGGTATCCTAATCGCAAGTCGATCTTTGAGAACACTGTCACGCCCTTCATTTGATCGAACAGATCATCAATCCTCGGCAATGGATATTGATTCTTGATCGTGGCCTTGTTCAATTAATGGTAGTCAATGCAGAGCCTCCACGACCCATCCTTCTTTCGTATGAAAATAACAGGTGCACCCCACGGTGACACACTTGGACGTATCAGTCCTAGGTCCAACAGTTCTTTCAGTTGCATTCTCAACTCTTGTAATTTCAGGGTCGACATCCAATAAGGCATTCTCGCTATCGATTCAGTTCTTGGTTTTAGGTCTATAGTAAACTCCAATTCCCTCTCCGGCGACATCCTAGGTAACTCCTCTGGAAATACGTCCGTAAAGTCTCTCACCATTGGAATGTGTTCTAGACCTTCCGCTACTCCCTTCTCGTTTAACACAAGGATCACATAAATCTTGCACCCCTTGCGCATGCTCTTCCGAAGTTGCAAGGAAGAGATGAACCTCAAGGAAACTCCTTGGTTCCGACCTACAATCACACGTCTCTGTCCCTCATCATCGGCCAAGCTCAACCATTTCGTCTTGTAGTTGAGTATCACCTCATGCGATTCCAACCAGTCCATACTGATCACGACATCATAAGATCCTAAGATCGTGACGTATAGGTCGGCCCTGGTGACAAACTCTCCCAAGTTAAGGATACAACCCGTAACCTTTCCTCCAACCTTTTGTTTGGCTCTTGAGGCCATCTCTACGAAGCTAAATTCATCATGTTCAAATGCCTTTACCTTAATCCTTTTTAGCACTACACCAGAAATGAAATTCTTGGTAGCATCGGGATCTATCAAAATACTAAGGGTATGGTCAGCGACGGTACTTGTCATCTTGAGCACAATCTACTAATGCTCTGCCTGGCGGTTATTCACCACTGCATGAATCCGATGGGCCTTGCCCATATCTCCCACGGTAGTGGGTCCAGCTGATCCAGACGATCTAGTCCTCTCCATAGGGAAATCACACTGGTAGTGTGGCTCCCCACACGTTCAACACCCCTTCTTCGACCTAGTAGTCCCGGTACCCGAAGTAGAAGATGACGACCCACCGTCCTGGAATCCTAGTCTGTTCTGTTGAATAGGCCTAAACTGCTACTGTTGCGATTGATGTTGCTGTTGATGTTGTTGTCCCCGATAAGGTGTCCACTGCTGAGGGATCGGTCGTCGAGGTGTAGTGAAAGTGGATCCCCTATGGAAGCCATGATATCCCAGTGTATGTCTGGTTGGTATCTGATGCTGCTGTGCACTAGATGACACCTGCCCTGTTGGTCTCATAGGAGTCCTGGTCTGACCCCCGCTGATAAGATCCTCCTCTACTGTGAGGGCCTTATGGATGGCATCATGCAAGGTTTAAGGCATCAAAATCCTAACCTTTGCATGTATGTTTTCACTAAGGCCGAACACGAACCTGTTGACCTTAATTTTCTTAGTGTTAAGATGCGAAGCATACCGGAGTAGCTCCATAAAACGGACCTCGTACTCGGGCACCGTATGATAGCCCTATCGTAAGGTGTTGAACTCATTGAGTTGACGCTCAATGAATTCCTCTGAAAGTTACCTCTCTCGGAACCGTTCCTCGAACAGTTCCCATGACACGTCTTCGACGACCATGTTCAGCTGTGGTAGGAGCATCTTCCACCATAGAAGAGCGCTCCCCTTCAGTTGAAAGACCGCCATTGGGACCTTCATGTTGGAGGTATAATCGCGAAGTGAAAATCACATCGCCATGCTCTCCAACCATGCCTCGGTAGATGTGTCATCCGGGGCACCAAAGAAATCAAGAAATTTGACCTTCTTGAGTTCACGGTGAATGCTACCAGTACCGACATGAGCGTGCGGTGGACCCTTAGTGGGTGCCGGTGCCCTGGCCTCTTCTTTGGTCAAATGGTTGATCAGTTCCTCAGACATGCGCTAAAAATATCTCATCATTCCGACCACATCACCAACTTCTATCTTCTCCTGCCTGACAACTTGCTCGTCTCCTTGGGCGTTATACCCCTCAAGCGTGGCTGCTACTGGAGGCATTGCGCCTCCTCCCCTAGCACCCCGCCTTCTGCCTTCACAACATCCTCTAACCATGATTACCTGCATGAATAAAAGTCAACTCAATTAGAAACATTATAATCAAATCATATCAATGAAAGCTGTAGCGATCCCAAGTCGCGGGTTGAACCTGCTCTGATACCACATGTAACAACCCATCCGTTACGGCCATAGGCGAAGCCAATTTTTGATTTTTTTGTTTTTCATAATTAAGGGGCAAGAAGACAACAATGAAAATATATTTACCACACCGCAGACGATGAATAGAAGCATGTAACCCAATCAACAGGAAACTAAGACACCACGCACAGGCACAAGGCAACCAGGCAAACATGCACAGACTAACAAGGAGGATCGAATACCCGTCCGACACAACACGACCACGCCTACAAGCTGAGGGAAAACCTCCCCATCCCTACACAATGACCTAGAAGAGAAATATGAGAACCTCAAGACGTGCGAACCTAACACCTCAAGGCATTAAACCCATGAGTCGAGCAACTTGCAACACCCAACAATCTCACACAGAACGCAATGACTCCAACCAAGGTCTCGTTCGTCGCTGTCCCACAGGGCACACCATGATCCCCCAATCAGGAATCATGTCGTTCCCAGGTGATAGACGCGTCAATGACCTTGGCACAAACATAAGCTATCCGAACCAAGGACTCTAGAAAAATCTGATGCGCTAGGAACCGAATAGTGACTGGGAGACTAGACCTACCCCACACAAAAGGTCGACGAGACACAAGAGGACAAAGACAAGGGGTGATTCCATCCCGCACGACATCGTCCCCGACCCCACCAATCACCCAGGCTAACCTCTCCATCATTACATTCTAATTTAACATGGGTTCCATTCTAAAGGTGCACGTCAAGTTGCAATTTGTTTTGGCATAGATTAACCATCTAATTTTTAGTGAGTCTAAATTATAAGTGGGTCTTTAAATTAACATCATATTAACATTGGATAAAATCCAATCGGCCATTCTACATTATACCTTAGTCATTAAATTCATTCAATAACATCAATACGAATCAATTTGGCAATTCTGCATCACAATTTAATCATCAAATTCAATCTAAATAACATCAACTACGAAACAATTCGGCAATTATGCATCACAATTTAATCATTGACCACAATTTAATTTAGTGATTTTAACCTCTACCAAGCATTAACAGTATCAAGGTGCAAGCCGAAATGATCACGTTTGTTTGCAACATTAATTTAAAAACCGTCATTAGGTTACCATCTAAATCATTAAAGCGTGTCAAGGGGCAATCTAAAACATAGTTGGTTCATCAATGTTCCATCAATTTAGCCTTAAAAGAGATCAATTGTGTGAGCTTAACTAAGTAAATACTAACATCATAACCATAGTTATATTGTAATTGAAAAGTCAGTTTTAATCAAAGATACAACTAAGGGACAAGGTTGTTCTAAAACAGTTAAGGGGTTGTATAAATAAGCTAATCCTTGTTGTAAAAAGTAAATATAATATCCAATGCTGCCACTATGGTGCACAATACATAAGGGTGGTCAATTAATAACATAAAGCATGTAACAGGTCAGTCACCGGGTAGTCTAAATATAACATGACCTGAATTAGAATGTGGTTAAATCAATTCATGCCCTGACTATCAAACGGAAAGGGAAAAAACGCAGAGAAGATACATGCAGCTTTCACTGGAAATTTTGCAGAGATCCCTGTTGGGTTTTGGTGGCCAAACAAAATAGTAATGGTGTCACAACCCTCATGTATTTTAGCAACAGAATGGATCAATTAAACCCAGGTCACAATGCCAGAAAACACACCAGCGTTGCCATTAAAGCAGTCCGCTGTGAATTAACAATAAGTAAATTAGCATGCCATCAATACCATTCGTAAAGGCCATTAACTACAAATGCATTTGCCAGGATTACAATTGCGCTGCTATTAAGCCAGTCGCTTTACATTGAAGAATTAAGTGCCATCAATAAAATTTGTAATTGTCAATAAATTAAAGTTCATTGTCGGAATAAAGTCACGGTGTCAAATTCTGGTAACAACAAGGAGATAAGATCCATGTCAGTTAAAAAAAAATCGTGGTAATATAATCTGGGTAACAAAATTGTGATAGTAAAATTTTTGGTATCTGTGAAGAATAAAATCCGCATGACAGCAAAAATCGTGGTAAAATAACCGCAACTCAGTCACAATTATTTGACAAATACGACGGGCATTCTATAGGAAGACGCAGGCATCATTCACTGGCAAACTCGTGGTTAAAACAGGAATGCATGGCATTCAATCGGGGTAATAAGGCTGTCTCAAGTGGCATCACCAGATTAAAAAAAAAAACCCGTCTATCAGGAAAATGCAATCAAAGGCAGATACAAAAGCCATTCCACTCACTTAGCAGGGAATCAAACGCAGGCTCAATAGCAATTCTGATTTCTTCTAGGAGCATCTCGTTGGAAAACGCCTTCAACAAATGAAATGCACAAGAATATAAGTGAAAACATAGACAACATTAAAGGGGAAAATTCGTGTCCATTAACAACAATCTCAGTCACGTTTTTAAGGCAAATTCGTGGGCATTTAAACAACAATCTGGTAGCACAATGTTGTTAAAGAATATCTCAGTCTTCAACAAGGGTAAAAATCGCCTCAAGTAAAAACAAAATGCAAACAGAGAAATCATTTCATTTTCCATTGCCAGAATACCCAATATAAAAGGCAGACATGAAACCATTTCGTCTTTCCATCGCCAGAATACCAAATATAAAAATCGCAGACAAGAAATAATTTCTCTTTTCCATCGCTAGAACGCCAAATATGAAAATTTGCATACATGAAATCATTTCTCTTTTCCCTTGCCAAAATACAAAATAAAAAAATGCAGACATGAAACCATTTCGTCTTTCCATCGCCAGAATACCAAATATAAAAATTGCAGATAAGAAATAATTTCTCTTTTCCATCACCAGAATGCCAAATATAAAAATTTGCAGACATAAATCATTTCTCTTTTCCATTGTCAGAATACAAAATAAAAAAATGCAGACATGAAACCATTGCGTTTATCCATTGCCAAAATACCCAAAAAAATTGCAGACAGGGAATCAATTCGTGTTTCCATTGCCATAACACCAATACAGCGCAGACAACAGTAAGAGAAATGCAAGGATCCAATGGGAAAAGTCATGGAATGATTGCAAGGGTTCTATCAGTCAAGGTGTAGAGAAAAACCAACCAGGACACAAGATAATCCACACGCAAAGGTCGTTTCTAGATGGCGGAATCAACAATCAGCCGAGGACAAACATCAAGGGTAGAAGGCTAACAGGTGCATCCTTCGCTCATCATCCTCGCACAAAAAATCAAGGCGTTGAGATCCATAGGTCTATTAACGTCGAGGCGACGACCGTAGATCAGGATCCTGGCTGACTACTCGGGTGAGGACTGGTGAGCTAGGGACGAAGGAAAAACAACCACAAGGGTCACAATTGAAACACCACAAGGTGTTCAAGACATGCAGGGAAACGAAAGCCATGGGAGTCAATCAATCATCGAGCTAGGCTAAGAAAATTTTCAGTCAACAATCTAGACAATCAGTTCACTTACCCAATTAAAAATGCATATCCAAGCATAAATCCTACAACAATATACCATTCAAAAATGAAGAGAGCGTACCGTTTCCTGATCGCCCGCTCTGAGTGGATGTACCGTGCACTCTGTGCAACTCCCACTTTTCGACTGAAGAGACTTCACCGGTACCTCCCAGCCAATGCTAGGGTTAGTCTTCTTCCCCCTTAGCCCCCTGAGCCGCAAAGGGTCCACACACACACTATCTAGATATTTTAGCTAGCTCCCAGCTCGCCTCACAAGGACGAGCTACCACTCCTCACCAAGTTGGGTATCCCAACTCCCACAAGCTAAGTGACACAAAGTCGGGACCCTCGCAGTCTGACCGCTCCCACCAGGACCTTCTCCCTCTCAAGCCCGAAGAGTCAAAGACTCTTCCAACTCCTCCCAGGAGTTCTTAATACCCACAACTATCTCCTCGGCGATCTCCCCTTTACTTGTCGGGAAATCGGGTTTCGCAATATCGCGAAACTCGTTGACACGACTCTCATGAAAAACACAACCCCGAACCCCGATGGGTCAACGAGTCAACGCTCTCAGCTCTTGTCGGGGATTTCCCTATCGGGAAACTGGCACCTGTGATGTTGCGATTAACTCTCCCCACAAATCTCCGAACCCCGAACTTCGATGGCACGTGCGCAAATTCCTCGCCACGTCACCTCCTTTCTCCGTTATATCGAGAATTGTGGGATCGTGACTTCGCCGGTTACAATTTATTTGCAATGAGAATTCCCGAATGCTGAATCTCGACCTCCCAGGATCTCATGCCACCTGTCCCCTAGAAATCAACGATTTCGATGAAATCGGGAAATCGCTAATCGCGATTTCAGCGGGTATGAAACTCTTGCCCATGCAAACCCCGATATGCCGATATGCGATGGCTTCTGATTCCTCCTGCGTTGAATGGCTAACTCCCATGCAACTTCTCCAAGATCTGACGGTCAGCGAAAATTCACGAATCTCTTTTGCGAATCCTGGCCGTTGATTCTCCTCCTTGGAGATTTCCTTCGATGTGACCAGGGTTTCTACAACGACTTGTTCTCCCACGCCTGCGCAAGAGACCTTCCCTCGCGGCTTCGTCGACACGAACCTTCTATGGTTCCTTTCGATGCTATCACAAGGGTTCTATCCCTCCTGAGCTTGTCCCAGCTTCTCAAGTCTAGATAAAGACTTGTTGCACGCACTCCTTGAAGCAAAGCCCCGGATACGATCAAGTACTGGAACTCCTCAGTTTTGTGCACTCCTGCAGCAGAAACCTTCCACTCCCTTAGCTCAGAATCGCAACCCTGAGTCTTCGTCCATATTATGCACACTTGCACGGCTCCAGTTCTGAACCTGCACCCTCGAGAACTTAGAACAAGAGTTGTCTCTGTCTGAACCCTGCAGTCACGCACTCCTTGCGGAAAATTTCCACTGCGCAGGAATCTCTGGTTCAGGATAGAGAAACAATTGAAACTAATCTCTGACTCTTGCAAACTTCACCTTAACCATGAAATCACATACACAACACATCAAAGAAAATGTATGACAGAAAACAAACATTCATGAGAGCATAAACAATATTCACAGAGAAACAACACCAGCCATAAAATTGAATCAAAGGACTTCTTTCTATTAATTCAATTCTGTACATGGGGTTCTACATACAATCCTCTGCTCTGCTCTCTCCTTTCTCCTGAATGAATGATGATAATCCTACAAAGATACAAAGGAGGGTGTCTATATCTCGTTTCCCTCGAAAACTGAAACTATCAAATCTACTATTAAATTCCTATCTAACAACATTAATTCTATTAAATGCCTTCCTATCTACTAAGGACGTGAGCTTATCTGCTCAAGGTCCATTACAATGTACAAATGCACTCCTTTATGAATGATCTCAATAAAGGTCGACGCAACAGCTTTCAAAGCATTTCAAAATGTGTGCTGGCGCTGTCCAACTGTTCTTTTTTGCTCCACGCGCTGGCTCTCTTGATGGGTTGTGGATGCTCCTGCATCATACTCCCCGGCTTGAAAGATTTCATGGGCTCCTGTCCATGAGCTCCTGCACGGTTTGACCATGCTTCTGTATTTCCGCCTCTGTCTCCCAGCTGGCATCCTCCACTAGGTGATTCTTCCATTTCACCAGGTATTCAAAATACTGCTTCCGCCTGGTCTTCTTTCCCATTCGCTTGTCCAGTATGCACTCCATCTGAGGCTTCTCGGCTATTGGCATCTGCTTCTGCCATTGGACCACTGGTTCCTCAGTTCCAGTCTCTACTGCTCCAACTCTGTATGGATATAAATCTGCTATATTGAATATCGAAGATATTTCGATGCCATCCGACAACTCAATTTCATATGCATTTTCTCCGAACTTCTTCAGAATTTTGCATGGCCCAATATTTTTCATTTTGAGCTTGTTGTATGTTCCCCTTGGGAACCTTTCTTTCCTCAAGTGGGCGAGAACCAAATCACCAACTTCAAACTGAAGTTGTCTCCTCCGCTGATTGGATCTGCGTTTGTATTCCTGATTTGATTTCATCAGTCGCTACTTCACCTGACTGTGAAGTTCCTACATCGCCTCGACGAACTCCTCTGCACTAGCGCTGCTAGTTGTAGCCTGTTCTGACTCCCTAAGTTCAGAAACTCCCCTTGGCCATGTCCCATATAAAATTTGAAATGGGCTTTTACCTGTACTCCAATTCACCGAATCATTGTACGCAAACTCTGCATGTGGTAAGATCTGGTCCCAACTGCTGTGGTGCTCTGTCACCAAGCTTCTCAATAGATTCCCCAGACTTCTGTTGACCACCTCGGTCTGTCCGTCTGTCTGCGGATGATAAGATGAACTAAAAGCCAAATTAGTTCCCAACTTTTTCCATAGCGTCCTCCAAAAATGACCTATGAATTTTGTATCCCTGTCCGAGACTATGCTTCTCGACAATCCATGCAGTCTGACGACCTCTTTGAAAAATAAGTTTGCGATGTGGGTCGCATCGCTGGTCTTCTGACATGGAATGAAATGTGCCATTTTCGAAAACCTGTCCACCACCACAAAGATGGAATCGAATCCTCTCTGCGTTCTCGACAATCCCAGAACTAAATCCATGCTAATTGCCTCCCATGGCCTCTGGGGTATGGGTAATGGCTGATAGTATCCAGCGTTCTGCTTTCGGCCCTTCGAATGTTGGCAAATTCGACACCTGTCAACAAACCTTTTGACATCTGCTCGCATGCTCGACCAAAAATATGATTCGCTCAGCTTGGCGAATGTTTTGTCATGTCCAAAATGACCTGCTAATCCTCCACTGTGCTTCTCTTTCAGCAGATTCTCCCTCATGGAGCAATTCAGAATGCACAGTTGATTGCCTTTGAACAACAACCCTTCCTGGATCATGAAATCTATCCACGGGCTCCTATCTCTGAGAACTGGGTTCTTAGCTGCCTTGTATGCTTCTCTGAAGTCTGCATCTCCTATGTACATGTTCTTCAGATTCTCAAAACCCAACGTCTTGACTCTGAACTCCTGCAGCAGCAAGCATTTCCTACTCAAAGCATCAGCCACTTTGTTAGCAGTTCCTGAAATGTGCTTAATTACAAACGTGAAGTTCTGCATGTATTCTACCCATTTCGCATGCTTCTGGTTCAACTTCTCCTGTTGACTCACAAACTGAAATGCATGATTATCACTGTACAGGACAAATTCCTTGGGTATCAAGTAATGCCTCCACTTCTTCAATGCCTGTATAATGGCATAAAACTCTTTATCATATGTGGAGTATTTCAACTTTGCGTCATCTAACTTCTCGCTGAAATATGCAACTGGCCTGTCATCCTGACTCAAGACCGCTCCAATGGCATACCCACTGGCATCACATTTCACCTGAAATGTCTTCTGAAAATCAAGCAATACCAGAATTGGTTGCTCTGTGATCTTCCACTTCAACAGATTGAAGCTTTTCTCAGCCTCTACTATCCAATGAAAAGTCTTGTGTCACTTTTTCACTGTGTCCATCATCGCTGCACTAATTCCACTGAAATTTCGAATGAACTTTCGGTAGAAACTAGCCAAACCATGGAAACTCCTCACCTCAAAAACATTCCTCGGTGATGGCCAATTATTTATCACTTCCACCTTCTCAGGATCCATCTTCAACTCATTCGCTAAAATAACAAAGCCCAAATAGATGAGCTTTGTCTTCATGAAAGAACACTTCTTCATGTTGACCAACAGCTTCTCTTGCTATAGTCTTCTCATCACAATGGCTAAATGTTTCAAATGTTCAGCCTTCGTCTTGCTGAAAATCAATATGTCGTCCAGATATATGACAACAAATTTCCTGATGAATTCCCTCAGGACTTCATTCATCAGTCTCATGAATGTGCTCGGCGCATTCGTCAAGCCAAACGACATGACTAGCCATTCGTACAAACCCTCGTTTGTCTTGAACGTTGTTTTCCATTCATCGCCCTCTCTCATGCGAATCTGGTGATATCCGCTTTTGAGGTCAATCTTCGAAAATTAATTTTCCCCACTCAGGCAATCCATCAGATCATCCATCCTCGGCAGCAGAAATATGTACCTGATGGTGATTTTGTTTATCTCTCTGGAGTCTGTACACATCCTCCAGCCTCCATCCTTTTTCGGACTTAACAATGTTGGAACAACACACGGACTAAGGCTCTCCCTGACCAGTCCTTTATCCAGCAGCTCCTGTACCTGCCTTTTGACCTCCTCGTTCTCCTGAGGCCTCAACCTGTATGCAGCCTTATTTGGTAAACTTGCTCCAGGTATGAGGTCTATGTGGTGACTCACACTCCTCATTGGTGGCAGCGAACGAGGTAGTTCGTACACGATGATATCAGTGAACTCTCCCAGCAGTTCCTGAATCTCCTCTGGCAAGTCATCCACTCTCGTGCTAGTCAGGACAATTCTTGGTTTCCTGACCACAAAGAATTGTGGATCTTCCTTCTTCTCCATCTCTGTGAGAAGCTCCTTCCCACTCATGAGAAGTATGGTGCTGGTTACTTCCGGTTTTAATTCCTTATCCTTTATCGAAATCAATCTGTGTGTCATCCCATCCTTCTTTAAGGTGTAGGTGTTCATCCTTCCATCGTGAACAACATTTCTATCGTACTTCCACGGTCTCCCCAACAGTACATGACAGACATCCATGGGAATGACATCGCATAGGATTTTATCCTTATATTCACCTATTTTAAAATCAACTAAACATTGTTTAGTGACACTCACCTGATGTCCCTTCTGCAGCCATGATACTTTGTATGGACTCGGGTGTTTTGTCGTCTCCAGCTCTAGCTTCTCCACCATCTCGGTTGAAACGAGATTGTCGGTGCTTCCACTGTCCACTATGACCTTGCATTTCCAGCCCTTGGTCTTGCATGTGGTTCTGAACAATCGGCTCCTCTGGGCTGTGTCTTCCACCTCTTTCTCAGGTGTCAAAAGAACTTTATGTATTCCCAACGACCTTCCACTTTCGCTATCTTCATTCTCATCATCACACCTCTGCGCCTCAGTGATGTGAGCTTCTCCTCCGGCTTGTTTTTTCTCGGGACACTCAAATGATTTGTGCCCATTCTTTCCACATGTAAAACATGTGATCACTCCTCCTCTTCCTCTACCTCGACCTCTAGTACGAGGAAGAACATTCACGTCAGCATAACCGTCACTCTGCTCGGTATGCTGCCTCCTCGGCTCAGCATATGGCTGCTTCTGCTGTGAGGTTCTACCTCTTTCAGCCTTACCCTGAGGTTTCTTCCCCTCCTCCTTGGGCTTATGATATTTTTCTTGGGCAACTGCTTTACCCCTGGGCTGACTTCTGCCTTGCCCTCACTGACCTTGCCTACGACTCAACTTCTCCTTGGCTTTCAGAGCCAATTGGTATGCATCCTCAACTGTTCGGATGGTAACCATGCTCAATTCATCCTGAATGTCATACCTCAACCCATTCAGGTACCTCGCCACCTTTTCATCATCGCTCTCCCGATGACCTGCTCGGATGTTCAGTCGGTAGAACTCCTCGGTGTACTCCTTCACCGTCATCAGCTTCTGTCTCAGTGTCTCAGGTTCTGCATTCGCCTGAACAATGTGATCTGGTAGTCTCTGCGGATGAACTTCGCCTTCATCTTAGCAATAATCCGATCCCAGCTCTTGATTTTCTGTTTTCCTTTGGAACATCTATCTGCTTGCAGCTCATCCCACCATAAGGCTGCATGTCCTTTCAATTTAGTAACAACATGCCTTACCTTCTTGTCCTCTTCGATATCCTCATAATCGAAGTAGGTATCAAGTGCTCGTATCCAATCCAACAACTCTTCTGCATCCAGGCATCCTTCATAAGCTGGAATATCCATCTTCGTCTTGTAGCTCATCCTGGCGATAGCTTTGATCAATCGCTCTGTTGAGGCATCCTCTGCTGTGACCTCCTCTTCGTGTCCAGCTTCCTCTTCCACTTCGGAATCATTGAACTCCCCAGCGCCGACTCCGCGTCTCTGCGCTGTCTCCATCTCCTCAAGCCTTGCTCGGAGATCTCACATTTGGCACTCCATTTCTGCATTCCCTGCCGGCCTACCTCTTCTCCTCACCTCCCCATCTTTGGGATCTGGCGATTGTCTCTCTCTTCTCAGCGGCATGGTGTATTTACTCCTTCTCCACTATCGAAAGCAAAGACTTCCCGCTCTGATACCACCTGACGTAAAGTCGGGACCCTCGCAGTGCAACCGCTCCCACCAGGACCTTCTCCCTCTCAGGCCCGAAGAGTCAAAGACTCTTCCAACTCCTCCCGGGAGTTCTTAATACCCACAGCTATCTCCTCGGCGATCTCCCCTTTGCTTGTCGGGAAATTGGGTTTCGCAATATCTCGAAACTCATTGACACGACTCTCATGCAAAACACAA
>JZKD02S1179084.1:439625-455706 GCA_000966675.3 Picea glauca | reverse complement strand
TATATATATATATATATATATATATATATATATATATATATATATATATATATATATATATATATATTTCATAATTTTGGAATTCAAAATAGCAATTTTTGTCTCATATTTGATTCATCATAATTGATGGAAAAAAAGTGGCAAGGTTAACTTGTTATGAACTAATGTTTTGTATATTCTCTTTTTTACAATGCATTAAATTAAACATCAAACTTTTAAATACTTTTTTACCATGTATTAATTTAAATGTTTCATTTTATGTTTACTTTTTACAATGCATTAAATTAAGCATCAAACTTTTAAATACTTTTTTGCCATGCATTAATTTAAATGTTTCATTTTATGTTTGTTGTGTAGTGTCGAAAATATGAAAAATACATGATTCTACTGTCAAATAATGTTTTGTATATTCTCCTTTTTACAATGCATTTTAAATTAAACATCAAATTCTAAATACTTTTCTGCTATGTATTAATTTAAATGTTTGATTTTATGTCCACTGTGTATTGTCAAAAATATGATTCTATTGTCAAAAGGTGGAAAAATTAACTAGTAATGAAATAATGTTTTGTGTATTCTTTTTTTTACAATGCATTTTAAATTAAGCATCAAACTCTTAAATACTTTTCTGCTATGTTTTAATTTAAATGTTTTATTTTATGTTCACTATGTACTATCAAAAAATGATTCTATTGTCAAAAAGTGGCAAAGTTAACTAGTAATGAAATGTTCAAAATGATGTGACAAAGTGAAAAAAAGTGGCAAAGTTAACGATAAAATAAAATGCTCAAAATGATGTGACAATAAAATAAAACCTTCAAATGGAAAAGATGATCAACTCTTCTTTAACTTTATCATGTAGTCATTAAAAAAATGCCAAATCTATAAGAGATATTCACTTAAAGATTCATATACCCTTGAACTTAATGCAATATTATTAAAATAAAATAGAAAAAAATACTATTGAAAAAAACAAGGTTTAATGGAAATAGTGTTTAACATTTTTTCATTCTTTATATCACTATATCACTATCTTACTACAAAATGTTCATATACCCTTGAACCTAATGCAATATTATTAAAATAAAATAGAAAAAAAATACTATTGAAAAAAGTAAGGGTCAGTTGAAATAGTGTTTAACAATTTTTCATTATTTATATCACTATACCACTATCTTACTACTTGATGTTATACCTCTCCAACATTAATAATTGGTTTTACTACATGAAATTAAATTTGTGTATAAACTTTTATTTTACTCTACATGAAATTAAATTTATGTATAAATTAATATGGTAAACATAAAATTCATGTTTTTTTTATAAAGTAATATTGTGAATATAAAATTCGTGTTTTCTCTTTGGATGTCATGGTGAAAACTAAAGAAGAAAGTTATATATCTCCATACACCTTAACAATCAAACAAGATAATCTCTTATCCTATAAACAAGAGAATCTCCTACACAAATATCATGACCTTAAAAATAAGTTATTATCATATAAAATAATAACAATCAAATGGCTAAGGGAGAATCTCTTATCCTATAAACAACAGAATCTCCTACACAAATATCATGACCTTAAAAATAAATTATTATCATATAAAATAACTGACACTTAAAATATTTATAAAGCATTACATCTATATTAAAATTTTTGTTAAATTAAATAAAAATTAACATTGTGAATAAATTATATATCAAAATTGTGAAACATAAAATGTTTATATCAAAAAACAATTCAATTAAAAACAAATACTTTAAATAATTTTTTTGTAATTAGATGTAGAGGTTAAATTTGATATTGAATCCTTCATATATATTAGAAGAGGTTACATTAATGGTTTTATCAATGCAATTGGGTATCATAAAGGTGTCATGGTAATGCACATACTTGAGAAAGGTTTAGTTCCATTTAAAAGTTAGAAGTGGGTATCTTGGTGATCCATCACTAGAATTTGCTAGTGTTATCGGACTAATCGGTAGGTGCGGACACTAACAGATCTCCCTAGATCCACCTGGATCTAGAACAAAACAGGGCAGGACATGACTCTTTCCCTAAGTTATGACCATCGAAATAGCTAATACGGAGGAACAAGTGACATACCTTTGAATCGCTTCCTTGGGCCTTTGTTGCTCCCGCTTCATTCCGATGCTCTCGTGAGGTCAATACTGAGACAACACAAACCAACCAAAGTGAAGATAGCTAAATGTATTCAATTGTCAACTTATGTGTATGATCAAGGAATTACACAATAAAGTAAGAATGACTTTATGGGAAAAGGACATACCACTGTATCATATTAATCGAAAGTAGAAGATACAATCTGATCGTCTTGATGTCGCAAGCTTCCTTTTGCTAACTCTTGGCTCCAACACACACACTTGCTCAATCCTTGCATGAAGAAGATCCAATTCCTCTTGATAGACTTGCTAGAGTCTCCAAACTCTTGTTCAAGTTGGGTTCTTCACACAATTCCTTCAGCAATTCTCCAAATAATCTTGCTTAACCTTTTCCATGAGAGTCCCATCAATATATAAGAGAGGATGAGATGGTTACATGGATGAGAATGATCCCACCAAATCATGGAAACCAGTAAAATGATAACCATTCGAATGACAACCCATTATCTAGAAAATTCCCTTCTAGAACCATCGAGATTTCATCTTTTTCCAAGCTTGACATCAAGTTCGCACCCTAGGTATAGAACACAGTGCGAGAGGTTCACACCCTAGCTGAAGGTAGCCTGCGAGAAAGGGTCATTCTCGCACCCTAGACCTTATGCAACATGTGAACTCTCTTCAAAAGTATGTTTTCTGGAAGGAGATGAATTCCACTTTTTCTCAAGAGAAAGTTCTTGTTGAGAGCCTGAGTACACCATTGTTAATACACCATCTAGATGACCAAAATCATGGGTAACAGAATCCCCCCCAAAGTATGAGGCCAGAATCAGTGACAGCCGAAATACTTTGTAAACTAAGTGTGTGTGTCGGAAACCAGGAGCGCACCTAATCGAAAACCTGCAACAACCAAGCATCTGCAAAATATTATACTAGTTCTGAGGTAGGCATTCCCATACTCAGATCATGGAGGAATGACACTGTAAGCATAGGTCATGGCCACCAAACATACACTATGGATCCATGCTGTCAAAATATCTCATAGCCACCAAGAATACACTGTGGATCTATGCAAAAAAATTCAAATTGAGACGACATAGCCACGAGACATACAAAGTGGATCTATGTATCTGCAAATTATACATATTCCATCGCAACCTGGACCAAAGAGATAAGATCTAGGGTCTTCACTCCCGTCACCCAAAAGTACGAGTCTAACCATGTGATTACATGTGTTGAAGTCGAACATGGTAAAAACCACTTGATTACCGGTCAATGATGAAACCGTTAACAAGTGCGAGGGAAATCACTATTAATGTCAATGACTCCTAAGGTACACTAGTACAATCCACCGAATGTGAATAAATGAGTTGAGGTCGAACATCCGACGGAATCTCTCGATCAGGGGTCAATGATGAAAACCCACTATCGAAAGCGAGGAAATCTGCCATTGAGGCATGCAAGTCCCAAGATACCAAAGAATTTCTAATTCTTGTTTCTGGATAATGAGCTAGAGTCGATGGAACAAAACTCGTCACCGGAGGGCCTTAATGTATCCCCCATCAATGACACGAAATGAGTAACATATTTTGAAGGTGAAACAGAGTATGATGTAAATAAGACTGGACATAGGAAAGGCAACACAGAGAGAATGGACAACTGCAGATGGCCGACTCAATAAAGGTCTTGGATGAACTTCTCTTGAACATATGAATGACATGACCAATGACTTGGCAGCATTGACTCAAAGACGACTCAGGATACGATAGTAGCAAATTGAATGAGAGACAAATGGATTTCCCAAACTGGCTTCAAATAATGAATAGGGGGGTGTCATGTTCAAGAGCGACACTTACTGCCAATAATATGAATACGAAAACACATCCCTTTCCCAAATTTTCCCCCACCATTTCTGGTGAGTACCTCTTTATTTTTACACAAGCTTGAGGAGGATAACATATGCTTGTTGATGTAAGCTCATCCTTCGGACTAGTCCCTCGGAGTATGTTTAACGAACCCTAGGAAGGAGTGGTTCGATCCCATTACGGGTCTGTCGATGTTTGTTTAACAAGTCCAAAGATAGAAAACTCGAAGGTTTTTCATGATTATAGAGTCTGGAAAAACACTTAAAAGATAACTCTCTCAGTTCCTTTTTCGTAAAATAGTCTGATGAGACCGAAAAAGAGATAAATTATCACCCAACAGACGCTTTCTTCAAATACTTTAACGAGCGTGAAAAGAGCAAGGTCGCTCGACAATATTTTCATATTTAGAGAGTCTAAAAAGAGCTTGAAGAGGACTCCAAGGGGGGTTCCTTTTTCGTATAACCTTGTTGAGACTGAAAAAGTGATAAAAGTATGCTCAACCGCGTTCTCATATATTTTTTAGCATGAGAACGGACAAATACCAAGCTCGAGGTTTTGTACAAAAACCATGAAAAACAATCAAAACATGCGATAAAGAAGAAAAATGTCCATATCCCTGCGCATAAATGTCGAAGTTGTCACCTCTGCAAAAAGTTGCACTCATAAGGGTATTAGGCATTAGGTTTAATAAATTAAATAATTATAAAGAACCAACAACCAATGGTAAAAGTAAATATAAATGAGTAAAAGTGCTTTTTACCATAGTCATTGTAACTTTGCCAATATTTTAGTCCAAAACCCCTCTTTTACCCTTTAATTTAGGTGCTCGATTGCGGGAGGTACGAGCATCCTTTCGACGAACCGTCTTCGGCGCGAGGTAGGCTCTTCATCCTCTATCTTTTCATGGTTTAGTTTTTCATTTTCATTGGTAAAATTCATATTTTTGAACTTGTTTTTAAGGTTAAAAATGCGCTCAACCATTCTTGCAAGCCATCCACACGGGACCTGCGAGAATGCATCATTCTCACAGGTGGCCCCAAAGGCGCCTGCGAGAATCTCACACTGTGCCTAAAGGGCACCTGCGAGAACCGCAAAGCACAATTTTTTTTTGAAAATTGCTCAATGAAAAAGATACCAAATGTTGAATAGAGTTGTTGATCTTCTTCTTGTGTTCCTTATGCATGTATTTGGCTATCACCATGGTTCTAGAATGGCGTGAAAGGGAACACGAAGAAGATGATGTTGTTGCCAGAAATGATCTGGGCACTGTTGCCGCTTTGCGAAACTGTGGGATTCTAAAATTCTTGTGTATCCCGGGCATGAGGGCGCAAGTCAGGCTATTGGAGTACCTTGTGCATATGTGGGACCCGGACCAACAAGCATTCCATGTGGGGGTCCATACATTGTCCTTGGATATCGAGGACATTTACTTCTTGACAGGACTGTCACGATGTGGGTACCATGCGAGCCTGACTGGTAGCAGAGGTGGTGGGTTTCCTATGAGTGAAAACTGTTGTTTGCACTGTGTTCCAGAGGTGGAAAGGAGCAAAGGAAAGGTAGCCATTTGGGGAGTGCGGGATTTGACCCTTCGCACTATTTTGTTCACCATTTCCTGTATGGCTAGGAGTGTTTATCCTCACATGGTTGTCCATAGCTACTTTTAGTATGCCATAGAGTGTGCTGAGCCTCAGGTTTTCAACTGGGCAGATGCAGTCCTTTGTAGCATGAAGAGGCAGTTGACTAAGAGTAGAAGAGGCAACCTGAAGCAATTCGGATACGGGTCATTGTTGGTATCCTTCTTCCTTGAGAGGGTTCCTTTGCTGATATTGCAGGTTGAGTGGGGCCTACCGGCTCCAGAGGATCCAAGAATGCTGAGGTGGTGTAACCTCATGGCTAGGCATGTAGCCGGACCGATTATCAAATACAACAATCATTTCTTTGACTGGTTATGACCACAGATGCTGATGGTCGATGATTATGCCTATGCCGGATTGGACTTCCGAGGAGATCCGGACTTGGTCCTGCCTGAAGGTGGTCAGTGAGGAGATCTCGGTAAGAAGTATACACATTTTTCACTTTTTAAATGTTTTTTGTGAATTTTTATCGTATGCAAATGTTTTTATGTTCATCCAAGGTCTAATTACAAAATTCCTTTTTGATGACACAGACATGGGGCCTTATCGACCTCCGGGTACTTCTCCTATTCAGCGATGAGGAGAGGTGGCTCCAGTGACATGATGGGACGCTGAGGATTATGAAGCGGTGGAACAAAACTTGGAGGATTTGACAACAGACATTCCGGACATGCCTCTTGGAGAGGTTCCACGACGTTATCAATGTCATACAGTGGGAGTGTCAAAGTCCATAGGCTGACTACTTCGTAGGGTTGCCCGAGTAGTCATGTGTTACCGTGAACGTCATCCATGACGTCATATTGTAGAAGCTATGAGCTTCAGTTTTTGAAATTTTGGTCCTCGGACAGAACTTTTTGTAAAAAAAATTTTGATCGTTATACATACATATGGCTTCTACCAGTTTATCTTGTGTTGTGTGATGCTTATGATGTGATTGATTTATAAATGACCCAAATGCCTGTCTAAAACATAGTTAGCTAATGCATCAGTTAATGTATTTAGACATCTAGGAATATGTTGATATTCAATATAATCAAAATAACATTCCAAAAGGAGAATTTGCAAATACACCCGTAACAAAGTAGGACTTCAAATAATATAGATATTACTTAACTGTAGTACTACGAGATGTGAATCGAGTCTTACAACCAAGCGACGAATATCGGGCGAGATAGCATCAATTAATAATTCGATAATGACGCTATATCTGCAATATTGTTGGTCGCCTGGCCAAGGCATACACGTCGTAAAGAGACCAGTTCATTTGTAGGGGCGTAAATTTCCCATGCAACGGAGGCAAGGTTCCGAGTACTATGGCTAGAGCCATCATCGAAGCCAAGGTAGGGTAGCGAAGAATCCGACATCTGGAAATCAAACACAACGTCATATAAGGGTAGAGACTAGATAACAAAAAAGCAAATTACAGTAACACACAAGAAGTATGATACAATAAAATACAAGTACTCGTGCACATGTGATCTTATGCATAGTACTTCTTCAAGTACAACCCATTTTTGGGTTCACTCAAAGGGATACCATTGTAATCTACTAACTCGTAAGATCCTTTTTCCAAAACTCGTTTAACGATATAAGGACCTCGCCACATAGCTTCGAATTTTCCAGCCCCTAGCAGATCTTGATCTTGTTCATAGAGGAGAACCAGATCTCCTTCGGAGAAAATGCGAGGCTTGACATGTTTGTCGTATTGGGCCTTGACACGTTTCTTCTGGGTTTCTATGACTAGGGCATCATCGCGTCGAGTTTCGTCTAATCGCATAAGATACAACATACGTTCTTCTTCAGCAGAAGTGTTTGGTAGGAGTTCGTCAGCTATTTTTAAAGAGGGTATCTTGCATTCGATCGGGAGAATGGATTCCAAACCATAGACTAACTGGAAAGGTGTAAACCCAGTAGTGGACTTGATGGATGTCCTGTAAGCCCACAATGTTGAAAACAACATTGTATGCCAACTTGTTTTGTGAATCCCTATCATTCGTCGAAGCATGGTTATGAGAACTTTGTTAATCGCTTTGACTTGGTCGTTGGCTTGTGGGTAATAGGGTGTTGTGTTTTCATGGCGAAGATCCAACTTTTCAGCGAGTTCGGACATCATGAAGTTTTTAAAGTGACTACCGTGATTGGTGATGATAGCTTGAGGAACACCAAAACGAGCTATGATGTGATTGAAAATGAATAATGCTGCGGTCTTTCCAGTATTGTCAAATGTCGGCATCGCTTCGGCCCATTTCATAAAATAATCTATGGCTACGATAATGTATCCATGCCCCCTGGCCGAGTGGGGATGACATGTCATGAAATCGATGCCCCATTTCACAAAGGGACCAACGGAGACCACAGGGTGAAGAGGAGCGGGGTGTGATCATATCTTATGATTATAGGTCTGGCAAGTGTGGCATTTTTGGATGGCAATGATGTAATCGTTAAATAATGAAGGCCAAAAATATCCTACGCATAAGATCTTCTGGGCAGTATCATACCCGGACACCACCACAGGATCCAGAATGGCAGTCATTTAAGGCTTTCTCGGCTTCGTCGAACGTGAGGCAGCGTCGAAAAACTGAGTCAATCCCCTGACGATAAAGAGTGTCCCCGAGGATAATATATTGATGAGCTTGGTAGCGTATTTGACGTCGGTCAGTACTGGACAAATTGGGCTGGAAAGTCTGGGTTTGGAGATATATGATGATATCGCCATACCAAAGATCATCAGAACTAATGAGGAAAATGGATTCATCAGGTAATGAATCGGCTGCTACATTTTCCGTTTCAGAGTAGGGAAAGTCGCATATCGACTCGGCAAACACTAAGGATTTCTTTGACGTGGCTCGTTCGAATTCCAAGTCAAACTCCTGGAGTATAACAATCCATTTGGAGTATTTTCCCTCTAGCAATTGACGTGTGAGAATGTGTTGCATAGGGTTGCAGTTAGAAATCACTGTAGTCTTGCGAGAGAGGATATAGTGCCGGAAGCGTTGAACTGCTTGGATGGCTGCCAAGGCCAGTTTTTCGACATGTAAATACTTGGTTTCGGTGGGTTTTAGACTTCGACTCAAGTAATAGATAATATTTTCGTTGTGAGAATCATCTTCTTGGACGAGAACCATGCCAATAGTGTAATCCGAGGCTGCGAGGTAGAGGAAATAATCGCGATTGTAATCAAGGGGGGAGAGAAGAGGAGCACGTGTCAGGGATAGTTTCAAAGACTTGAAGGCTTTGTTTGTGATGGTATCCCATATGAACTCGGACCCCTTTTCGAGAAGTCACGTAAATCCATGAGTTATCTCGGCGTAGTTTGGGATGAAACGACGAAGAAATTTTTCTTTCCCTTGCAAACTTAGTAACTGGCGAAGAGTAGAAGGAGGAGGGAGATTAAGGATCGCCTCGACCTTTAAAGATTCTACCCTGATCCCTTGACGTGAAACAATGAATCCTAGAAGTCGGTCGGATTCCACACAGAAAATGCACTTGTGAGGATTCAAGCGTATATGGTAAAACCGACAGCGGACAAAAATGGCTCGGAGGTGGATTGGATGATCGACTCGGCACATGGAATGGGCAGGTAAGTCATCAAGATACGGTTGCATGATGTGCTTGATATCATGGAAGGCATAAGACATAGTGCGTTGAAAAGTTGTGCCAGCGTTCTTAAGACTGAAAGGGATTTTCGATAGGCAAAAGTTCCCCAAGGACAAATAAAAGAAGTTTTGTGTTGATCCTCGGGAACAATATTGATTTGATTATATCCGGAGAAACCATCCATGAGAGAGAAGATTTTTCTTCCGGCACAATCGTCGACAATTTGATCGATGAAAGGGGTAGGAAAGTTGTCTTTAGGACAAGATTTGTTAATATCCCTATAATCAACGCATACACGAATCATGCCTTGTTTCTTGTCAATCGGGACAAGATTGGAAACCCATTCAGTGAGGGTCACCAGGTAAATAAAGCCAGCTTTTAGAAGTTTCTTGACTTCAAGATTGATAGCAGCTGCTTTACGGGGGTGAACCAGACGAAGGCGTTGCCGGATGGGTTTAGCATCTGGATATGTCTTGATCTCATGTATCATAATGTCGGGGTCGATACCTAGCATTTCTTCGTAGATCCAGGCGAAAATGTCATGAAACTCTTTGAAAAGTGATGTGTAGGTGGCGATTTCGTCAGGGGAACACGAAGCTCCGATGTGCACATTTTTGACAATTCCAGGTTTGATGGATATGTCGATAGGAATAGTGAGTGAGATATTTCTTAAGTTTCCTTCGAAAAACACATCGTGTGTGGACTCAGGAACGGTTGAAATGACAACAACGGTTGACAGGGTCGAGATCCATTGGTAGTTCTTGATGGTATGTTGCTCCAGAAAGAGAATGGAATGGTGATGACCATCTTCCCAAGGGGTGTCTTCCATGATAGACATGATCATCTCGTCTGTGGGAAAAATGACACGGAAAGGATCTGGAGATAACTCATCAAGAGAGGGGGTAGGAGGGGTTGCCAATTGAATGGCCTGATAGGCAAATTCGACCAGACTTAACGGCATTTCGTCACCGTAACGGAGATGATCGCCAGGGTCAGGTACCATCCATGGGTCGTGAGACGCAGGGGTTCCGTGAATCAAGGTGGAGATAATGTTGATTGAAGCAACGGACGAGCGTGGAACATCGGGTGGTGGAATGGAGAAAGTACCCATTAACGAAGAGTCCTTAAGAAGGCCTACGCCGACGTTCTTGTAACTCGGCAGGGTTTTAGCGATAAACGATATGTTGCCAGTACATGTGTCTGAATTAAAGAAGGCTAATTGGTCGACTGTGATGACCTTTCCTTGATGCGGGAAACAGACAACACGAAAAAGAGTCGACACAACTGCACGCATGGAATCGATCCAGCTACGACCAAGCAAAAGATTATAATCGAGAGGAGCATCGAAGACCTCCACTTCGACTTGGATCGTTTTGCCTTCTAGCATGATTGGAAATGAAGGAAGAACACTGTAGGGCTTAAAACCGGAGCCATTGAAGGCTTTAAGAGTAGTATGGGATTCAATCAAAGAGGGAGAGCTGATCGCTTTCCAGCAGCTGACAGACATGACACACGTCGAGGCACCCTCGTCAATAATGGTTCGACAAATTCTTTTGTCGGAGACAATCACTTGGATTTGGAACGCGAGTTGAGGGGTTAACCTTGGAATGTGATCTTCCAAGTAAAAAATTATCAAATTCATGTCCGTCGGGTCGATTCCACCTATAGATTTCAACAGTTCCTTCCGTTGTGTAGGAAAACTTTGGAGGACTTCAAGGGATGACATCGTAGAAGGTGCTTGCGCCAGATCTTCAACAATATTGTAGTTCTGGGCAGCACGAGCATGAGGATTGAAAGCCTATTTCTGAACAATGCCCTTTGGAGGGGGTCGAAGAACTGTGTCGAGGCTCTGTCGTTCGAGATGAAGAGGACCGTTGGTAGGTGGAGTTGTAGGAGAGGGTTGTACCAATGAAGGAGGTAGATCATCAACCTTCTCCTTAGAGGGAGAATAATCTTTGGCTCGAGTGGTGAGTGCAATGTCATTCTTCTTTGAATCGCCAGTGCACATCAAAACATAGGATGTAGTAGAAGGGGAAGGTTGGTCGTGAATGACCAATTGGACCTGTTGTTGAGAGGGGAAGGGTTGGGACAAAATGGCCGGAGTGGGTGGTTTCAGAGTTCCTTGAAGGAACTTAGTGACCTCGGCACGTCGTGGAAAATCCTTCATGTAGTGATCATCACCACAGATAAGGAAAGGTTATCGGGGCTTGCGCTTATCCCTGTCATCAACAGGGGGATTTTTGGTTCACTCTGCTTGAAAATTATTTTTGTCCTCCTTATTCTTACCCTTTCCCTTTTGAGATTTGTTTTTACCGACTGGGGTAGATTGGACTACATTTACCTCAGAAGTCTTGCTGGTGGGAGGGGTAGGAGACGGAGCATTTTGAACATTAGAAGGAGGTTTGGGCTTTAGGCTTGAGGCAGAATGTGGTTGGTCATGGAAAGTGCCAATCACACCATCGGCTGCGTGAGAAGCAGTGGGAGTAGTTGAAGTGGCTGAAGTGGAAGGACGAGGTGCATCAGGGAGTAAGTCGTAAAGAGTGCTCATTTGTGAGTAAACGAGATCAAGGTATTGAGCATGAATTATGGCCTTTTATTCCATGACAACTCCACCCATGGTGATGTCACGACCGATGTCATTCAAAAATGATTTTGTGAACCATTCTGCCAGTAACTGGTCGGGAAGTTTGAGCTTGATGAGACGTCGTCTTCGTCGCCACTCATGAATGTGATCGGATATATGAGTGGCTTTGTTTTGTTTAAAGGAACTCAAAATCTCGATCCCCGTTTCATAATGTATCGGTAACTGGTAGTGGGTGAGGAAATCCATAGCTAGGGTGTTGAAGTCAGTGAAGAAACCTCGTGGTAATTCTATGTACCACTTCGCAACAAAACCTGTGAGAGTTATTTGAAAAAGACGTAATCGGATGGAGTCATCCATCAAAGAGTTGGATGAGCACTAGAGGTGAAAAGTCATGACGTGGTTATTTGATTCCTCTCCCACTTTTCCATCGAATTTTGGGATATCAGATGGTAGCTTGGCTGGTATAGCAGTCCATTGGGGAGAGTGATGGATTGGATCGTTTAAAATCCTTGACAGATCTGACAGATCCAAAGTAGCCAGGAAGGGTAATTGTCTATTCACATGCGGGTAATGGTGGCTTTGGGGAGGGAGTCCCATCGGCAAACCATTTGGACCATAAGCAGTCTGCATATAATGCGAAGACCCAGGCAGATTCGGTGGTTGTTGTGGAGGAAAGTAGCTCATGGGATTATATCCTTGAACATGGATGTGAGTTTGAGCATTTGAGCCCCAAATAGGATTGGACGTACCTGGATATGGTTGGCCTATGCTGGGGGGTATAACAAAGGCAGTTGGAAGCTATTGCCCCCCAGTCGATTGAGGGTTTTGTTGTATCAGATGGTTCCAATACTGGGCTAAGGATAGAGGTATGTTTTGTCCGTAGGGTGGGGGTTGTCCTCCAATCGGGGGTTGTGTTCCAATTGGGGGTTGTGTTCCAATTGGGATTTGTGTTCCAATAGGAATTTTCCCTACAAAGGGGGGTTGGGTCAAACCTCCTTGGTGAAATTGTCCACTAACCGAAATCTGGTAATTTGGTGTGAACGACGAAATAATGCTACTAGGATTAGTGCTGCCGGTAGAGGGCAAGAAAGTTCCTCCGAAAGGGGAGTGAGGAAATGTCGGAATGATGCCGGGAGGAGAGTTCCCAGACGAAGAGGACCACCAGTAGTTCCATATGGGATTTGTGTAGGAATGGGAATAGAGGCATTCAACGCACGGTACCCAGGTGGAAGCGTCGGGGTGACATTGGTCGAGAGCGAAGTGTCGATGGGGGCTTGACTAACCGCTATAATCCCGGTGTGAATACTCATAGTGTCTGTGGAATGGGACATTTATGAAGAGAGAATCAAGGTGTGGTCAGCTCGCGGAACTTCTGTTCCAGGAAAATAAGCAGCAGTAGAAGGTACTGTGTCTGGGGCAGAGGTTTCGGGGAACACAGGTGAGACGAAGACTTCAACGCCTGATTCTACACCAAAAAGGTCCCGTCTAAAAACACCAGTAGACCAAAAAGGATCATGGCCTTCAGGTCCATTCGGAGATCCGGAATACACAACAATTAAGTCTCCGAAAGAATTCGTTCGCATAAAATGTCTCTCAGAATCAGGGTGAAGCCAAAAATCCTCTCGAGAATTGGTGATTCGAAAATTTTCTAGAGAGTCAGTTCTTTCCACTTGTGGGGTGGAGACGTCTTGGAGTTCACTCTGTTGAGGAGAGCCCTCCGGTGAGCTTGTAGACAGGGGTTGAGAACCTTCCAGATGCTCTGGTGGAAAACCCTGCATTCTACGTGAACGACATGGGGGCTCTATTGTGAATGAGTTACAAATTCACAAAGAAAGTTTTATGGTGAACTTGGGTAAACAAACAACATGTGCTAGTAAACAAAAGCTAGGAAACAATACCAAGCAAACAAGACCTTCTAATTCCGAAGTTACTAGTTGGTGATGAAATCCAATGTCACAACAATGAGACGAGAAGGGGCTGGGCTAGGGTGGAAAAGTTACGTTGACGACCTGCTTAACGGACCTACACCCTGGTGCAAGCTCCCACACATAATCATGGGTATACCCTCCAAGGAGCCTGAGTGAGTTTGGCCAACGTCGATTCCAGGTACCGTGAAAACTTTCCCCTTCACAGTCACCTTGTGTAAGATCCTTAGAAGATAGGCCACTAAGGTCACCACCAACAACAATAAATCCTAGGGGGACATTCGACAGGCCGGTCCACATGCAAGGGCAGGGTATCTAGCCCAAAATCAACTCAAGAGGCTTCCACTCATCATTGTGGGTATACCTCTAAGTGATCTCTGTAATACGTGCAATCTCTACACCGATATCAACAAAGCAGGGTGAGTAACTTTGTCAATATCAATGCGACCTCATGTTTGACCCTTGTGTGAGAAGGTCTTCCCAGGACAGAATGTTGTAAATGGAATTTGACACTCCTTAACACAAGATGCTATTGTGTGTTTTGTTCTTTGGAGAGTGTATCTCTTTGCCTATTCCAAAGCGCTAGCCTAGCTAATAGTTGGTGTAATAGAGCCCTATAAAAGAGTTACTAGTTAATTTTTAAAATCGTGTGATAGTTTTAAGAGTTGTTGTTACTCAAAGGAAACGGAGGTGAAACTGATGTTGTGTGAGACTCTGACCCAAAAATGCACAGATAGGAATGAAATATACCAATTTCGTTCGATGAATCCTATGTACGAGAGGGAAAGAGAAGTGTTCTAGAACAACCTTGAACTACGATACACAATTTTCTTTAAAATGCAAATCTTAATGAATCATGCAATAATGACAATTCTCTATTTGTTCTTTTTCAACAATTTCAACAATTGATTTTAAATATTTTCAAAACAAAAAATCCTTTTGAAAGAAAAATGTTTTTTACTTTTCAAAAAGGATCTACACCATGGTGGTGAAGGTAAGGAAAACCAATAACTAATGAAAAAGCAATCAACAAAACCCAAACCAATCTTTCAATGAAGACAAAAACAACAAGCAGACAAAACTAGTCTTTTCAATTGCATAAGAACAATGATCTTCTAAATACTGAGCAAATGAAAAAGACAAAGAATCTCAACTTTCAAACTGATCACAGGCTCCTAACCAAACAAGTACTCAGATCTAGGATCAGAGAGTATATCTTTGCTAAGAAAAGTCAAGAGATGAGAGTTGAGAAAAAGATAGACAGGAAGAGCCTTAGATTTCCAAAGACTGATCGTGCAGAAAATCTGAAGTCAAGAAAACATCAACCAATGGTCCTAGAAGTTCTTTTCAGACACCTATACTGATCTGGGCATCTGAACATGCAAAAATCTTAAATCCAAAAATTTTAAAGAGGGTTCGCAGGCTAGCAGTACTACACAGTGCGAGAATGGAGCATTCTCGTAGGTGACCTTTGAGCAGGGTGCGAGAACCTCACACTGGATTAAAAGGCAGACCGTGAACTCAAGTAATTCTCGCAGGCCATTGTGGGGTTCAGTGCGAGAAGGCCTGAAACTAGGAAAAATTTTGGAAAAAGACAAAAACTTTGAAGGGACTTCTGGGCCTAGAGAGTCTATCAGGATGTCCTGAAGACTCAGAGATTGACAAAAATGAAGAAAGGTAAGGCAAGAGAAAATGGCCAAGGAAAAACACCAAAAACCACAAAGAAAAGGGTTGTATCCCCAGTGGAGTCGCCTATTTTGTTATCGGACTAATCGGTAGGTGCGAACACTAACAGATATCCCTAGATCCACCTGGATCTAGAACAAAATAGGACAGGACATGACTCTTTCCCTAATTTATGACCATCAAAATAGCTAATACAGAGGAACAAGTGACATACCTTTGAATCGCTTCCTTGGGCCTTTGTTGCTCCTGCTTCACTCCGGTGCTCTCGTGAGGTCAAGATCGAGACAACACAAACCAACCAAAGTGAAGATAGCTAAACGTATTCAATTGTCAACTTATGTGTATGATCAAGGAATTACACAATAAAGTAAGAATGACTTTATGGGAAAAGGACATGTCGTTGTATCATATTAATCGAAAGTAGAAGATACAACCTGATCATCTTGATGTCGCAAGCTTCCTTTCGGTGACTCTTGGCTCCAACACACACACTTGCTCAATCCTTGCATGAAGAAGATCCAATTCCTTTTGATAGACTTGCTATAGTATCCAAACTCTTGTTCAAGCTGGGTTCTTCACACAATTCCTTCACCAATTCTCCAAATAATCTTGCTTAACCTTTTCCATGAGAGTCCCATCAATATATAAGAGAGGATGAGATGGTTACAT